>JARHVA010007434.1:580000-684510 GCA_037957365.1 Torreya grandis
GATGAAATAGCCTATTTGACTATGTCAATAGAGTTCTTTCATTCTTTATGGACTATTTGTATTAAATTAAATTATTAAATTCAAAAATGGTTATTTTTATTATAAATAAATTTCATAATAACATATTAAAACTTCAATAATCCAATGATCATTCACATTTCTCAACACATCTTTGTTTTATCATAAGACATGACTGCATAATAATAGGGGTCTTGCCTATGCAATAGGGGTTTACCTTTAGTTAAATATGCATTGACCATTTATTACATATTATGCATTAAATACATATTAACTAACCTTACATAAAAGTTAATTTCCTTTACATATCATCATATCAACATAACCATGATCTATACTACAAGAAACATCAATAACTCACCATCTTACTTGATTGTTACAAACACAACAAAGTTTCTCTTTTCCACAAGATTTTCTTAAGGTTATTCATTTTTGGGAATAAATAAACTTAATATTAAAAATTTAAATTATTTTATTCTTACTTATATATGGTTTATAATTATTCATTCATTCACCAAAGTTCACCAACTTCTTTAAATCCTTCTTTACTTTGAGTATAACCTATGGTCTACCACACAAACCTGTAATTACACACACATAAGGTTATGTATATAGAATAAAAGGATCTTATAGAATAATTTATTAACAATAAAAATCAATATGTATTTAAGGATACATAAAATAATTAAAAAAGTTCTTTTTTCATTTGAATCAACATTTTTTTCATTTGCAGTCCATGCATGGACTCTATCAACTTTGAGGAGTTTACATTCTTCCTTTCTTAGTTTCATCTCCTTCTTGAAAATATATATTATTTCACTACTCTCTCCCATGATATAAATAACTATAAATTTATTTTTCCATCCAACTTATATGTTGGTTTCTTGAGTTAGTTTCAAGACAAGAATCTTACCACCTTTTCCTCATAGCTTACATTTACATGTAGTTACCTTCATAAGACTTTGTTAGGACCACCTCACAAATTAACTAGATATTTGAAATTACATTAGGATCTTATAACCCCTAGGACATTACTCATTCATTTTAACTCTTGAAAATTATAGAAACACCACCTTCACTAAGTCCTTTAACATTTTAAAAATTCAAATGGTCACTTTTGGCAAGAAGACTCTAGGTTCATATAAATCTCGCTCTTTATGACTCAAGATAATTATAAAGACCAAAAATGGAACCTAAAGGATCCTTCTCACACAATTTCATTCAAAATTTGATAAAATATTACTCCTAAATACATATGACTCCTTAACAACTAAAAAATGACATTTACTTAATAGATGTTCCTACATCATACTCCCTAGGAGGGAGAAAAATTGAGTGTTACACCTTATTTATTTCCTTACAATTAATTATTTTAGGATATTCCATACTAACCTTACTACTCCTTATTTCTTTCTCATTTCTCCTCATGATACTTTTGTATTTCTACTTCTTTTCCTTGTTTAACTTCCTTGTCAACTCTTCCTCTAAGTCTTTGAGGTGTACCATCTGATACAACTCTTTTTTGTGTGTATTTTACCTTTAATAAGATAATTTATCATTCATCATCCTATAATGTAACCAAATGTTTCTTACACTTCTTGTTGACTCTTATTTTATGGATTTTTTTCATGGATCTCACTTGGTTCTTGATTTCATAGTCGGCATGGTTTCTTGGCACTGTTGGTTCCTTCATCCAATGGTCATATAACAATCTCAATAGTTTTCATCTCTTCAAGAAGAATCTCTTTTATTCCACTTAATTATAATTCTTCACCACTTGATGTGTCTTCACATGAATTTTATAACCTTTCAAGAACAACTTCTCATTCAATTCTCCTTCATCACGGCACAATTTTGTTTTGCATCTTTTTGACTTTTCATCTCCATGTATATCAACTAGTAACTCTATTATAACTTGACGCATGGAATAAATTATATTTTTAACTTGATTATTCTCCCATTTCTTGTTTTCTAGTGTGTTATTTCATAACTCCTTGTGCTTACTTTTTCTGCCCCATTATTGACTCTTATTTGAGATCATCCATGAGCTTTTCTTGTTATTATTCACCTTTATGTAGCCCTTTTTATGGACTAAAAATATTCTCTATCATATCCATTTCTTATTTCAACATGAGAGAATATATCTCTCCATCAACTTCATCAAATTTTGGACCATGTTTTTCTTAATTTTATTGAATAGTTTGTATCAATATGTGCAGCCATTATATCTTCATGATTCATTAATGTTTCACCTTTATTTGCTTTGGAACTCTCACCTTGATGCCCAATTGTGCTCATTGATATTATTTTCCATGCTTTGTAGTCTTTTTCCATAATCATACTCATTAGTTAAAATAAATCATCCTTGTATTCATAATACACTACTTTATTACCTTTCCACATGCTTGTGCTCATTTCATATTCTTCACCGTGTTTCCTTATGGAGTTACTCATCTACACCTTTAACATTTTGGCTGGTTTGCCTCCACCATGTCTTCTATTTTCTTATTTTTTTTATCATTTTCCTCTTTCTCTATGAATTATTGAAGTTTACTTTACTATCTTTGTGCACACATTTCATGTTCTTCTCAACCAATTTTCTATCTTGTACCTTCTTAGACTGAAGTTTATTTCTTGTTTCTTCTTATTCATTATTCTTGGCTTGATGTCCAATCATGATATCTTGATGAAATCTATCCTTTATCTCCATTCTCATTCTTGTCTTTCACCCATATTATTTCCATGCATGACCTCTTGTTTTAGGTTATCCTTCTTCATCTCACCAACTAATTTCTTGAGTGACTTAGGCACCACATAACCATGACCTTGTACCATCTTTTAGGATTGTACCTTATTCATTACTTGTCTAATATGCATATTATATTCTTTTTTTCAAATTTTAAATCATAGTTAACACTTAAGCATTCAGTTACCTCCATATAATACTAATAGAATCTCATCTTCTCTCTCATATCTTCATGTTTTACCTTCATGTCTTTATGGTTAACTATATTTTCTTCCTTATGTGCCTCTTCTCTTGCTTCATCTGCAATGCTTGTTAAATAATCATGAAATTCCTCTTCCACTTCATCTTTATAATGTTTAATACCTTCATTATTCACCATCTTGACTTCTATAACTATTTTTATTTCCTTATCTTCTTCTTTCTTCTTGATGGGTGATGTACCATGCCTATCTTTAAAAAAATTTAAGTCCTTATGCTTGGCCTTCATCAAACTTGTCTTTATACTTACATACACATACTTAGAAGAAACATTAGAATATAAAACAAGAGACCACATGGTATCCATGAATTCTTCTTACATAGACATCCTCATCTTCTTATTGTCTTATCCCTCAAGTGCTTTTCTTGGCACTTATCTCTCCTTGTTCTCCTCAATGAAAACTCTTTTATCAACTTTTTTTTCATGTTTCTCTCTTGGAAACTTTTCATCTCTCTTAATTATATGGTATGTACCCTATATTTTCTTATTTTCCCTTAAGTAATTAAACATGTTCCTTCTGTCTCTTTTAATTATATATAGTGGACACTTCACTTTATTTCTCATACTAAAGCCAAGCCATTATCTTCCTTGACCTTTCATGAGCTTCACCATGAGATATATCTTCTCCAAAAATTTCCCCAAATCTCCTCTCATCTCCTTTATTTTGCATCTACATCCATCTTGTATTTTTCATCACTTTATAGGTCTTGTTTACACCACTCACTTAAAAATATATCCACTTGCCTCTTAGATATATCTTGGATCTTTTATCTATATTTATTCCTTCTCTAGGACTTTATTACCTTCCTTGACTCTCTCTTGGAGTCTTTCCTTTCTTTTTCTCTTGAGCTTCAATGTTATATCTTCATCTTCTCTAGTTCTCTTAACTAGTTCAAGTCCTTCCAATAGACTTAAGGGATTTATCTTCTCTTCACCAATCTATAATTCCTGTATGTTGGACTCAATATATCATACCTTCACCATATTCATTCTACATAATACCCTAAAATGTTATCTCATGAAATCCTCATAGAATTTTGTGCCTATCTAAAATCAATAAGCTTTAACAAATTAATACAAAATCAAACAAGGAGATTACCTTGATCTAATACCAAATGATATATAGGTACATGGGAAAAGACTCAAAATCACTATATCCTTGATCTAAAATTATTTAATCAACTTCTTAATGTTTTGCTTTGTTCATTAGGTTCTATATTCAACAAGAGACTTTCAACTTGTTCTACTATTTATAACTTCCTTTTCTATAAACCTGATTACCAAAAACCTTAAAGTCCTTTCTCAATGTCATTAGACCCCTTAATAATTATCTCAATCATTTTAATTCATTCCATTCACTCATTCATTTGGTTTTCACTTTCCTCAATCACTAGTCACACTAGGCAATCTTTTCAAAGGATTTAAAATACCCACTCTTATGATTGATTTAATGAACACCATTGGATATGATGATTGATATCTATTTATCATAATATGTTTAACTTCACCCCTTTGAATCCCTCACTCACTCCAACTCTCACTTTCAATTTCACACATCAACTCAAGTGACACTACTTGGATTATAGCCTTTTTTCATAATTGGCCTTTGTATGAACACCCTAAAAACTCCCCTGAAGATCTAAGCCCATATTAGGTCACCCTTCATCTAAGAATACATGGAATTTATAGACTTAACTTTAAAAACAAACACCTTTTTCTTTGGTAGCACCTATCTAATTAGGCTTTGTTATCCCTACAAAACTTGCCCAAACCTTAAATCCATATTATACCATATGGTATAAAATTAAAACTACCTGATTCCTTTTACACATGTCAAAATATATAAGATTACAAATTTTCAAGATTTTTCACTAGTTATAATGAAATTTATAGGATTTTTGGTTTGAAAACCCTAGATCTTTGACTATAGACACTGAGAGTACTCAAAATCCAATTTATTTTGTTTTAGGAAGTTTAAAATTAAACTAAGACCTTATCTAGGTCTATTTTGACATTACCCACCTATCCACATAGTTTATAAATCTCATTAAATATTGTTAAATATTTTGATGGTTTATTAGTAATTTGGCCTGTCAAGGCCAAATTACTACCCCTATTATCTAAAACTTTCCCCAAAATGGTCAATTATGACCTAAAAATGCAAATTTGAATTTAAAAATGCCAAAAATGGGGTCTAAAAAGTTTTAAAATGTATTAAAAAGTTATCATATTATCACAAAAGAGCTTTAGTCTTATTTGAAAAAATGAATTTATCCTAAGTCTAAAATCCAGTCATGAAAAGGTGTTTTGAAAGGTTAAATAGCTAAAAAGGCACGCAATTGGACTCGCACATTCCAAATTTTCTAATTAAAATGATAAAAATATAAAACTTTGCATGTATATCATGAAATTGTTCTCAAAATTTCCATTCCAAGCTATGAAAAGGGAGAATTAGCTTTTAAAAGGAGAGAAAAGCTTCTTTTCGCCCATTTTACAAGCAATAATATAAAATCCATGTGGTTCTATACAATATAGGGTAATTTAGATCATTTAAAATACATATTAAAGATTCCAAAAAAAATTCATGGAGTTTCATGGTCATACAAGCCTAGAACTAGCTTCCTTTTGGTTTTCTACTTGTTGGCACAAAGAGACATGCCTGTAGGTTTTCTAATGGTACAACTTGATAGAGGAGGGTAGAAATCAAAATTTTTGGGGAAATAAGTATAATTATATGTATTATTTATTTTCCAATTTGTTTCTAAATTAGATTCTCCATGCTCATGAACCCTCTAGTTGAAGTCAGGGCAAATTTTGCTACCTAGCAACTAGAAAGGCAATTATTTTTCTTCATGTTCTCTTCACCTCGACAAAGTTTTGGGAAAATTAAAATTATTGTAGAATATTTAAGACTTTAAATACCATTACATGTAATTATAAATTTGTTCATCTTTCAATTCAGGTTCAAACAGAGGCATCAAACTCATATAGTCAAAGAATGAACAATATGAACTTCAAAGGTGAATTATACAGTCATAGAGGAAAATGGTATATTCAAGTGTTCAAAAAATTCATGTTGGTAGGGTTATATCATGTTGTATATTAATTATAACCTAAATTGTATAAGTTTCAAAGCAATAATTTCCTTCTCCATTCTCCCAAGGTGGCTTAATGAGCCTTTTTAGCATAAATTTAAAAAAATTGCATATTTTGAGGTTTTTTTTAGAAAACTAAGGTTCATTTTCAATCACTAAACCTCCTCCAATGGCCTAAAAATTATGATGTTATGATATTTCATATGTTTTTATTGTATACACTCCTCTCCATGGTCTTAGCATGCTCTTTCACCTCCTTTTCCACCTCCATCTCACTCACCTCCCTTCCATCTCCATCTCTCTACCATGTATCACTATGTTTGTGTCCCCCCCCCATTCCATCTTGTTTTCATCATAATTCCACTCCACTCACACCTTATACCTATATCCATTCCATAAAATCTTTTCAAGAGATCCAAGGGCTAGTGAATTCACCACAAGAAGAAGCATAGGGTATGGACCAATCAAAGCATCAAAGTATAGAGAGAAGGAACACTATCAGAAAAGTTATACAATCAAAGTGTGGTCACAAGGATGTTAAGTGCTTGTCATTATAGGGTGAGTCTCCATCAAGATTTAGTGACAATAAAGAGTTATGATCATAAAAAAGACACAAGATAAAGTCATCATGGAACAAGAATATAGTCAAATCATGGAGATCACCTACAACTAAAGGGAATATAGTTGTGTTTTACAAGAAAAGGGTACTTTGGTAAAGAGTGTCCTTTATTATCTCTCATTTGGTCTCTATACAATTTTATTCATAAAGCTTAGTGGAGGATAATAATAAGACTAAATCAGGTTTTATCCTTCATGAAGGTCTTCACACTGGTATTATCTGTACCATGGCAATGTAATACATGTGTTTTGTCAAAGAATGGAATATAGGTCTTGCTCAAAGGCTCAAACACCATAGTGAAGAAAATAACATACACACTTATGGATTGATTATAGTTTTGGCCTTCTTAAAGATAAATTTATGAATATAGATGATTATATGATTACAAA
Source organism: Torreya grandis (assembly GCA_037957365.1). Taxonomy (NCBI): domain Eukaryota; kingdom Viridiplantae; phylum Streptophyta; class Pinopsida; order Cupressales; family Taxaceae; genus Torreya; species Torreya grandis. Next base: position 587,127 of record JARHVA010007434.1, read on the forward strand.
TGGTACACCTACCTCCCTAAAAGAACACCAATAGGCCTATGAAGATGTATAATTCTTGTAAAGAGTGCCTTGAAGTTATCTAGGGAGGCTTTCTTATTTTTTTGAGATATTTTATTCACTATTGAATTTTAATTGATCCTCATGAATTTAAAGGAGAAAATTACATTATAATTCAAGTCTTTAGAGTTATATAAGATGTAAATATGTGTCTACAACCTATTGAAAAGATCATAAACGTCTGCTTAGTAAAAACAAGGACTCTTCTAGGTTTTGGCTCTAATCAACCACTATGGAGTCTTTAAAAGCATGAAGGTTTTTAGAACCATAGTCACATGAGGAGATATATTACAAGGGATGTGATATTATGAGGGGATAAAGGATGAGATCAAATCCTATAATCCTATACAAACTTCATGTACAACATGTCAAGATTTTGGTTTCCAAAGAGACTTATTGAAAACGTTGCCAACACATTGTTGCCCATGAGGTTTCAATTTTGTTGGACCTAATCTAGGGATTAATGATATATTGAGTATTTTCAAAGACTCTAAGATAACCTAAAAGTGCTAATAACATCCTACAGCCCTATCCAAAGACCTATAGCTACAACTTGAAAGAACCATAGTCAATGAGTGAATGATACATTAAGTATATTGTAAGACATTTTAGGGTCTTTAGTGAATTTTTCAAGAAAGCACTACTAAGTACATGGAATATATAGCCCTAGAAAAAGACCTATAGGGAGTATAGGAGCCTAATGATCAAGTATGAGAAGGAATCTAAAATCCACCTATAATCATGGTTATAGGGATGAAACAATTTAAAATCCTATGGTTTTTTTCATAAAGAAGTGAAGAAGGGGTTTGAACCTTGTTTTAAAATTTATGAAATATGAGGAAAATGTAGTAATATTTAATATTTTAAGATGAAAAATCCAATCATATTCATGATTGTGACATATAGCTCGCTCATATAACCAAAAAATAGTCAAGATTACAGGTTTTGGGTGTTTAAAGTGGTCTTCTAGGGTATGCCAAAAGAGCATGAACAGTGCCATGCAACCTAAAAGTGGTGTTAAGGACACATAAGTATTGATACATTATTGTTTTCAAGGGTTACCTACATAGTAAGGAAACATTGTGATACTCATCTATAGCCACCTATGAACATTGTACCTATAGTAGCCTTAAGAGATAAAGTACCTTCAAGATAGAGTGGAAGAGACTATTATAAAATATATGATATGTTTTCGTGATATGTATAAAGTTAATGAGGAAGATAAATATATGTCGATGATGGAGACAAAATTATTTTTATTTCAAGATAACAAACCCTACCTATAGCCTATCTAGGCACTTATAGGCTTGTAGAGATCACTTCTCATTGGGTTTTGTTACCTAAGTGTTTTATCATTTAGGAGAACTCAAGAAGGTTTAGGGTAAATTGAATGGAAAGTGTTGATTATGGTAATAATTAAGTGTCTTTGGAGATGCTTAGGGTAGGGTCTAATTAAAACCTACATCTATAGCCTAAGAACATAGTCATCATAGCCTTGAAGAGTTTTATGGGGGATAATGGTTACCAAAGGAATTTTAAAAAATCTTGAAGTTGTAAAAGGTTGTAATGGTTATATATAAGGAAATAAGACTAAAAGGTAATGAAATGGACTTTTCAACAAGTATATACAATATTTTCATTCTTGAGCACCACTCTACAACTGTGATAAGGACTTTATATTTTTCCTTAAGCTTGTATCAAAGTCATACTCATGGTCAAAGAGGGTTGGTATATTTGATGTGTTGTTTAAATAAGAAAGGAGTTAGTTCCAACATCAGGAATCATAATGGTCATATCAGGTACATAAAGTTAGTCAAGTTGAATTACCTTTCACCCCTATAGTCTCTTAACATATACAGTCACCCTCTGAGGGCTAATTCATGTAGCTTAAATGTTGATGGTTTGTTTAAGGTATTTTAAATGCAATGAAGGAATCATGTTAGTGATAAGTAGACAGATCATGAATTTAATTAATTTATAAGATCTTTTCCAACTTTAAGGGAGTGAATTACTATGGCTATTGCATAGACTAATGCATAGTTCAAGGACTAAAACATTGCATAAAGGAGTCAAATTTCTATGAAGAAAATGTGTGGAAAGATATTTTGATATAAATATTATAAAATCACATTTTCAATATGTGATTATTGGTAAAAAATCTCAAAATTGATCAATATCCAAATCTGAAAGTGTAAACGTGGTCATTACTATGTCTAAATGCATTGTTTGGAGGTCTTACCATGCTTGAAAATAGGGGTAGAGGCTATTTAAAAACTCATAAAGGGAACATTGAGATTAATTAAGATTATTTTGAAATTTATAGCCTATAAATCCATGAAATTAACCTCCAAAACATGAACACTTAGTTAAAAATGCAAACAGTCCATGCATTGAGGTCAAAATTTAGAGAAATTAAATATTTTATGAGCTAAAGGTGGATTTAAGACCTAAAATTTTGTACACAACGTCATCATGAGTTGGGGAACCATAAAAAAAATTCATGGCCATTGGAAAAGTTCACATTTTTTTTTGTCTCATACCTCAACCTATTCATTTGAGGTCACCATTGGAGCATACTTCATTTTAGAGTGCCTCAGAAGCTTCTAAGCCCAAGTAAAGGATTTAAAATAATGGTATGATTTTTTAAAATCATAATAAGGGATTTATATAGTGTAAAAACTCCAAATTTCATGAAAACCATGCTCTCATAGTGTTTTGCAGACAAATAGGCACTTAGGCCAAAAAGGCTTTTTTGAATTTTCATGGAAAAAGGACTTTTAAAATATTTTTATAGCTTTGTACAGGTTCCATAATGATTTTTTAAATATTTTTTAATCTTGGAAGAAGTATTTTTCATTTAGTGAAGTTTTTCACTTTTTGTAGTTATAGGTACCCTTCCAAGTCACCTATTCAGATGCTCATTGTGCTCACAACATGTGAAGTTTGGATCAACACTATTAATATGTTTTGAGAAACCATATTAAATTATAATTCATGAAAATTTGAGATCAGTTTATGGTATGATATTTATGAACAATTTCTAAGAGCGTAAGCAACCCAAAATTTAGTAAATTTGCCATAGGTAAATTCCATTCATGTGGTAACTTTTTCATATATTTTGCATGGGAGCTCAATATTTTCAAGGATGTCAGAGGGGTAAATTTTATTCAAATTAATGAAATTGTTTCGAGATTTAGAGTTTTTTAACTCATGAATCATCAATTTTAATTTCCAACTTCAGAACCTTCTTAAGCATCTTAAAAACTAGTCTATTTAAAAAGGGATTTTATTAACACCAAATCATAATAGATCAACTTTTTTAAACATCAAGTAAACTTATAGAGGATTCTATATATGTAAATTTTATGGAATAAAATGTGTAAATGAAGTATAGGGAAATTTAATAGATTGTAATCAATGGAGACTAAATATTAGGACTTATTATTAATATTTAAATATTCATTTGATCATAAATCATCCTAGAAGTTCCTCTACCATCTCAAGCAAAATGGCCAGTCTTGTGGGAAATGGCACAAAATAAGCGTAGTCAACCCTGATGAATAAATGGTGAAGTTTTTCTCATAAATCTCATAATTTTGGTGATGAGAAATTGTTTTTTAGGTGTAATTTGTTGTTTTTTCAGGTTTAATGGCTTATTTTTCAAGTTTCATGGTGTCTAAGTGCACAAAATAGGCTTATTTGGCTTATCTAGCCTAGTTGGCCTAATTAGTAAAAATTCAAGTTAGAGTTTGGCATTTTATGACTATTCAAAGAGTTCCAAATGAGTTTCCACACTACATATCTACTATTCCATGGAGCTTTCATGCATATTTCAGCGTTCAAGGTCCATTTTCATGCAAGATGGAGTTAGTTGAAGTTGACTAGACAAGCTTAGTGCCACATCTACTCTTGGTTTCCATGAAAAGGAGGACTTTCTCTCTCTCCAAATTAGCTTTCAAAAAAATTAAGTGGATTCCCTTCTTTTTATTTTGGCATAGCATTCAATGCAATATTTTGACTTGTCAAACTTGGGCCCACCTCATCTGTTCTATGCCAACCTTGCAGTTCATGCATATTTGATGAATTTTTGGAGAATTTAATGTTTATTTTAAAATTACTTGTGAAATGGTCCCACCACCATCCCTCTTACACCAAGGATTGAAAGGCATGCAAATTTTATAAAGGGAAAAGCTTTTAATGATTATTTTAAACATTGTAAAAAGAGTTAGTCGTGAGTTATTCAACCAAGACTTACCCTTCCCCTTTTTTAACACCACAGTGGTTATAATTAAGGTTTAAGACATATATATTGGCTTAATAAATCTATTGTTTCATTATTCTTGGAGCTAAAAAAAGAAGTTGTAATCTAGACAATTTATCAATAAAGGAGTTTTTATTTTGATAGAAGAATAGTGTGTATTTGATTGTGCATCAACACATAAGTGAGATTTATCTCATTTTGGAAAGTCCTTTCCTCACCTATCTCTCTCTATCTCACTTTTTGTAGGTCATTTGAAGAGGTTTTCAACCCTTCATCTAAAATATTTATGCTTAAGGACAAAAATATGAATTTTTATTGATTGTATGTGTGTATTAATTTTAGTAACTTTAGAGAATATGAACAATTCAGGTACATCACCCCTATAATTAGAATTTATTTTCAGTTTCTCCTTTCTCTTTTCACCTAAGAGCATAAAATAATTATATTAAACATAAACATTTTAAGGGAACTAGCCCTGTCTAGAGGTTCTTCTCAACATTGAGTCACCCACACTCTGAGAAGTTCACATTGTATCAATTGTAGTGAAGGTGTGTTCTAAATATTTTCAAGAAGGGTGCACTCTAGGGTGATAACAATTTTTGGCCTACCTGATGGGATTGTTTATTCACACTTTTGAATTATTATCTATGTATATGAGTGTATTATTCATTTCTAAATTTTTATTTTTTGGTATGTATACTTTTCATGCCACCAAGAGTTGTCACAAGATCATCTACAAAATGGAAAGAAGTAGATTTCTCTACATTGTCTTACCAACCAAAGAAGAAGAAAACTTCTCAATCAAATCTAAATCACATACCTTATTTTATCCTTGTTATTGCAAAAAATCCTCCTATTCAAGTGAATATTGTTCAACAAAATATTTTTTTAAATCTTATACCTTAGATGGTTATTCCTAGAAGAGAGGCTTTTGTTACATTCAATGGTGGTAGTCCTCTAAATCTCAATCAATGGGATGATATTCTAGCTTCTACTCTGAAATCTCCTCCCTACTTTATAGGAGAGAATCCAACAAGTCCTATAGAACATATTGTAGATATTGATAATATTTTTTCAATGCATCATGTGACATAGGAAAATGTAGAAATGAGGTTGATGGAAACTTATTTCAAAGGGAAGGCACTTCAGTGGTATAGAGGTTTTACTCCTGCATCAATCAATATCTAGGATGAATTTAGAGAAATTTTGTGCAAAAATTTTGAAGAAAAAAGTGATCATCTTTCACTATTGGAGCATCTTACAAAAATTAAGATATAAAATCATGAATTCATGGTGTATTTCAACTATATATTCCATAAGACTTGGGATAAAATTCCTGTAGTGATCAAGCCAACACCCAACTATGCTTTTCTATATTATCTAAAGGCTCTTAATTTAGATGTGGTTGTTATGATCCAATCCATGGGAGGTAATAATTTACCTAAAGATTTTTAAGTGGAAATCAATGTTTAAAATTCCTTATACAAGCAGACAATTTATCTCTAAGGCCACCAATGCCTCTTTTTTTTCCAGAGATCCATCCTCCTGCTCTAACTATTACTCCAATTCTAGAGTCATCAATATTTCATCAAATATAAGGTGATAAAATTGATAGATTGAGAAAGATAGAGAGTCTTCTAAAGGCTCAAACCATCAAGTTATTTGTAATGGAGAGGTAATAAGCTCCACCATAAAGGCCATATCAAAACATTAATCAAAATTATTAGCCCAACAAGCCATTTTATCAATCTAATCAGCAAGGTCAAGGGAAGAATTCTCAATCACGGCAATATAATCCAAATATTCTAATAAATTCAATAGTTATTATGCCAAATTAGAGTAATTATGATCAAGAAAGATAATGGAACAATCAATGGGATCAATCAAACAACATTGCAATGGCTCCAAATGGTGATATTTCTCATCAATATTTTATACAACAAAGTTTAGTTCTCCCTTCATTTGAAAATTAGACACCTTCTTAGAATAAAGAATATTTTATTTCTAATGGAGACATTACTTTATTCACTAAATTAGAAGTAATAAATCAATAAGGAGAAGGTAGTTGTAAGGCACCTACTGAAACTACATTTGTCAACTTCTAGGAAGGTGAGAATTCTTTTGAGTACTTGGCTGAAAATAAAAGTCAAGATTTTCCTAATATTGATAATTTAGTTACATCCTATACTATATCCAAGAAAAGATCAATTGTATAAGGTTCATGTCTTGAAAGTGCAACCCCTTGTTCTTCTCATCCATAATAAAATATAACTACACATGAGATGCCTCAGAAAAGTTCAAATCAGCAAGCTCAAGATCCAAAAGATAGGAATGTGAAAGGGCCTTACATTCCTCAATTCACAAAACATTTGGGAGCTCCTTTTTCTCTTAAATTATATTCAAGGGAAGACACTTCTCCACTCAGTATTTTAGATCATATGAAGAATACTTCAATATCAATTTCACTATTGGATACACTACTAATCCCAAGACAAAAGGAGTATTTTCAAGAGGAACTTTCAAAGCTCAATATCTCTAAGAAATAACCTAAAAAAGGAAAAATAGGTGTTGTCCTAACTAATTATAATTTATATATTGAGTCTCAAGCTCTTAAGGTGACTAAACTTCTTCCCTTTTATCTTTTCGTTATCATTGGAGATTGTCTAGTTCATAATTATATGATTGATAGTGGGGTTAGTACCTCTATCATACCCAAATCCATCGCTGATAAGTTAAGATTATAGTATGAAAACCATGATAAAGGTGTCTTGTAAGTAGATGGGTCTCCCCCTAAGACTGTACATGTGTTGAAAGATCTAAAAATTATACTTGTTACTTTTCCAAATTTCACCATTTTATAAGATGTTGTTGATCTACCTCCATATTTTACACTATGCTTATTTAGAGATTTCACTACAAAAATAAGAGCTTGCCTTTCTCTAGATTGGTCATACATGGTTCTTAGAAATAGATATGTAACCAAATTTACTATTAGATCAAAGCCTATTTCTAGATTTCACCTTGAACCATATATGCCAAATATGTCAAATGTTAATTGTAGTATTTTAGAAGAAGATGATAATACCATTGAGAAAGAGCCTTCTAAGCCTCTTGATGGTATACCAAATATTCTCCTAGATGAATGGGTTGATGATAATCATGGAAAGGATGCATAAAAAAGTATTGAAGATGCTAGTTTTGGAGTCTAATTTATGCATGAAGAAGGTGACTTATTGTCTAGTCTCACTAGCTCAGTGTAGGATCAAAAAGGAAATGAGAATCTATTCTTTGATGGATCTAGAGAAAAGAATGGAAGTGGGTCTGGTGTAATTTTGGTTTCACCACAAAATCAAAGGTATTATTCTTTTTTTATATTTTAGTTTAGTTGTACTTCCAATAATGTAGAGTATAAAGGTCTTATTTATGGTCTCTAGTGGGCTAGAAAGAGGGATATTAAGCTCTTATAGGTGAAAGGTGATAGTGAATTTGTAGTCCAATAAGTCAAAGGTTTAAGTGTAGAAAAGAATCATATTTTGAGGGCCTACAAACATATATTTTGGGATATCATGGAAGATTTCCTTACATTTGACATGTGTTCCATTTCTAGAGGAGTAAACTAGCATGCTGATAGACTTGATGCCATAGGGCACAATATGATATTCTAGATCAGATTAAGGATAATAAAAATCAGACCCAAATCAAGGTTTCATGCAAGCCTTTTTGACTCTTATAATCAAATAGCATATTTTTTATAGAATGAGGCAGAGTTTTTCCAAATAAATCATGATAATTTATAGGATTAATATGAAAATCAGATTGTACAATTTAAATCAAACAAGATGCCTAAAGGTTTGGTGACGTTATAAATCATATTTAATGAATATTATTAGATAAGGAAAGACAAAGTGAGTATTTCTTCCAAAAAAGAGCACTATGAGCAAATTAGCATAGTTGAAGGTAAGTTATTAAAGTTGGGTAAAGTGAATACTGGTTTAGAGAGAGTAGTTTTCATTTCATTATGTCAAGAATTCATAGATGTATTTTCTTAGGAATACTATGATTTGAAAGTTTTTGATCCCAAATTGGCACATCATACTATTGAATTGGAACATGATGCAAATCTAGTAAGACAAAAGCAAAGGCCTATCAACCCAAGGTTGAGATTCTCATGAGGAAGGAATTTACAAAGAAGATTGAATCAGGTATTATTTTTCATATTAATCATTCAACATGGGTAACAAATATTGTTCCAATAAGAAAAAAGAATGGATAAATAAGGTTGTGTGTATATTTTAGAGATTTGAATAGAGTATCATTGTAAGATCACTATCCACTTCCTTCCATGGATAAAATTTTGCAAAGAGTTTTAGGTTCATGGAGGTTTTATTCATTAGATGGGTACTTAGGTTATAAACAAATATTGGTGAAAGAGCAAGATTAGTATAGAATAATTTTCACCACTAAATGGGGTACTTTTTATTACAAGAAAATGCCTTTTGGACTCTTGAATGTTGGAGCTACCTTCCAAAGGGTAATGGATGTTGATTTTCATGGTTTCTTGAGGGAAATGGTTTTAGTCTATCTTGATGATATTATAGTATTTTCAAAGAATTATAATGATCATATAACACATTTGAATATTGTTTCTGATAGATGTAGAGAATTTAGATTATCTTTGAATCTAAAGAAATGCATTTTTAAGTGCATGAGGGCAGGCTTCATAGACATGTGGTGTCTAAAGTTAGTCTTTCTATTGATCTAGAAATAATAGAGTCAATCCTTGACCTATCATCACCTAAACATAAGAAAGGATTGTAGAGTTTCTTGGGTAAGATCAACTTTATTAGAAAATTCATTCCTGGTTTTGTGGAACTAGTAAAGCCACTTACTAAATTGCTAAAGAAACACCAAGGGTTGACTTGGAGTATATAAGGTAAAAGAAGTTTTGAATCTATCAAGGAAGTAATCAGCCAAGTTCTTATTTTTCTCAATCTATATTTTATTAAGGATTTATTCTTGTATGATTTCTCTACGTGTAGTACTATTTCAAACATGCTTATGCAGAAAAATGATAAAGGTTTGCAACAACCCATTACTTTCTTTAGTCAAGATTTAGAAGTTTATGAAGAGAGGTATTAATTTGTATAAATACATGTTCTTGGTGTTATAATATGTCTGAAAATTTTTAGAATTTTGGTTTCAAATAAAAATATTATACTAATGGTTGCTCATCTAAGTGTGAAGGACTTCATTCTCAACAGAGACTTGAGAGAAAAGAGAGTTGGATGGCTCACTAAATGCATGGAATATGACATTGAAGTCAAGATTAAAAATATGATTTGAGGCAAAAGATTATGTGAGAATATTATATAATATGTAAAAGAATAAAAAGAATTTTTTTTGACAATTTAAGACATTTAGCATGAAGCTAAAAATACACCTCCTTCAAGTTGGACACAAAACATTTATAAATTTATTCAAACTAGAGAATGTCTAGTATGTTTGAATGCATAACAAATAATACACTTCAAGATGTAATCAGTACCATCCATTATTATTCAAGGATTTTTTTTCAAAAATGACATTGGAAGTATGATTTTAAGGTGTATTGAAACTTGTCAATTTGACAAGCTTTTTGAGAAATTTCTTGATAGTCCTTCTAAAGATCATTTTGCAGCCAAGATTATAGATACAAAAATCATTATATTTGGCTATTTTTTGCATAACTTATTTATAGATGCACATACATAGGTTATAAAATTTACAAAGTGTGAAATGTTTGTAGGGAAACAAAGACTAGTTGTTATGCCACTAAAGCTAATTCAGGTTGAGCAGCCTTTTATACAATGGGTTTTAGACTTGATTGTAATGATTCATCCCCCATACATTGCTGGTCATAAGTGGGTTTTAATAGTTACAAAATATTTTATCAGGTGGGTGGAAGTATTTCCTTTGAAAGAGGCAAATGAGAATGTTGTGCTTGAATTATATGAGAGCCTAGTCACTCATTTTAGAGCACCTTCTACTATCATATCAAATAATGATTTAGAATTTAGTATTAAAAAAATATATGAATAAGCTCTTTAACATGGTATTTATTTGACATATTCATATAATTACTATCCATATGGTAATGGACTAGCTGAGTCTACTACCAAAAACCTGATTCAGATCATCAAGAGAATAATGGAAGATAATTAGAGGTCTTGGCATACTAAGTTGAAGAATAATTTATGGGATGATAGGATCGCCCCTAAGAAATACATTATTAATTCACCTTATCTCATAGTTTATGGAAGAGAAGCAAGGCTTCCTATCTCATTGGAGCTTCTAGCTTTGGAGCTTGCACACTAGTTAGAGCTTCTAGAAACTGATGCAATGGAGGTAAGAATGAATGAACTGAGATAATTAGAGGAGATGAGATATGATGATATTAATACCATGTGGTCAAATAATTATCAAGTAAAGAAGACATTTGACAAAAGAGCTTCATCAAAAACATTTTAGTAAGGAGACATAGTACTCAAATGGGATGAGAAATGTGCAAAGCTAGGTAAAAACTCCAAAATTGATAGACTTTGGAGTGGAATTTATATTATCATTGATTGCAATAAGAATATTGTTTTTCAATTATCTAGATTGAGTAGAGAAGAACTTCAAATATCTATGAATGGGATGTTTCTTAAATACTACTATTACAAGAGTCACTCATTTGTACATAGTCATAGTCTCATTCCTCTAAGTGGTTTTTAGCACATGCTTTCAATTTTATTTTTACTTTTTGTGTTTTTTTTGTCCTTTACCCTAAGTTCATACATTCACATGTTTTTGTTGTTGTGTCATTTTATCCTATTGTGTATTGGTCTACAAGCTCTCCCAGTTTTAGTGTTGTCTTGCTCTATCCATAATAGAAGCTCTAAGATCTTTTGACCAGCAAGTTGGTCAACCTTAAAAGTCACTAAAATTTTTATTAATTTGTCCTATCAATTCCAAATTACTACCCCTATTATCCAAAACATTCCCCAAAATTGTTAATTTCCCAATGTAGCTAGTCAAACTAGTAAATAATGGCCTAAAAATGCAAATTTGAGTTAAAAATGCCAAAAATTGGGTTTAAAAAGCATCAAAATGTTTTAAAAAGTTATAAAATTATCTCAAAATAGCTTTAGTAATGTTAAAAAATTAATTAATTTCTCCTACGTCCAAAGTTCAATCAATAAAAGGTGTTTTGAAAGGTGAAATAGCCAAAAAGGCCCCCAATTGGACTCCCACGTGCCAAATTTTCCAAGTAAAAGGATAAAAATATGAAAATTTTCATGGATGACATGAAATTTTTATCAAACATTCCATTCCAAGCTATGGAAAGGAAGAATTAGCTTTTAAAAGGAGAGAAGAGTTTCTTTTTGCCCATTTTACAAGCAATAGTATATAATCCATATGATTCCATACAATATAGGTTAGAGGAGATAATTTCCAAGCCATATTCAAGATTCCATAGTAATTTCATGGAGTTTTATGGTCATACATGCCCAGAACTAGCTTCCTTCTTGTTTTCTGCTTGTTGGCACAGAGAGACATGCTTGTAGGTTTTCTAATGGTATAACTTGCTAGAGGAGGGTAAAACTCTAAAATTTAGGGTAAATAAATTAGAATTAGATGGATTATTTATATTCAAAATGTTTTCTCAATTATATTCTATGCTCATGAGCCATCTAGTTAAAATTAGGGCAAATTTTGTTTCTTAGCAACCAAAAAGGCAAATGGTTTTCTTCATTTTATCTTCACTTGGGTAGAATCTTGAGAAAATACAAATTGTTTCATAATATTTAAGACTTTCCTTACCCTTCCACGTCATTTTGAAGGTGTTATTTCAATTTAACATTAAATTGAGGCCTCAAACTTAGCCAGTCAAAGAAAGAGCAGCATCAACTTCAAAGGTGAATTATATAGTCTTAGAGGAGAATGATAGGTTCAAGTGTTCAATAAATTCATGTTTATAGGGTTATATAATGTTTTATATGATTTATAACATTAATTTTCCAAGTTTCAAAGCAATAATTTCTTTCTCCATTATGCCAAGGTGTCTTAATGAGCCTTCTTAACATAAATTAAGGAAATTTTGCATATTTTGAGGTTTTTTGAGAAAACTAAGGTTCATTTTAGTCACTAAACCTCTTCCAATGGCTTCCAAATTATGATGTTATGATGGTTCATATTTTTTATCATAAACACTCATATACATGGTCTTAGCATGCTCCTTCACCTCCTTTTCTACCTCCATCTCACTCACCTCCCATCCATCTCCATCTCTTTTCCATATATCAATGTGTTTTGTGTTGCCCCCCTCCATACTATTTTCATCATCATTCCACTCCACTCACACCTCATACCCATCTCCATTCCATAAAATATTGTCAAGATAGTAAAGGTCTAGTGAAGCCACCATAAGAAGAAGCAGAGGGTACGAACCAATCAAAACATCAAAGTATAAAGAGAAGGAGCACTATCAGTAAGGTTATACAATCAAAGCATGGTCACAAGGATGTTCAGTGCTTGTCATTATAGGGTAATTCTCCATAAAGATTTAGTGACAACAAGAAATTATGATCATAAGGAATACACAAGAAAAATTCATAATAGAGCAAGAATACAATAAAATCATGGAGATTACCTATAGCCAAAGGGGAATATAGTTGTGTTTTAAAAGAAAAGGGTACTTTGGTAAATAGTGTCCTTAATGAGCTCTCATTTGGTCTCTATACAATTGTCTTCATCAAGCTTAGTGGAGGAGAATAATAAGACTCAATTAGGTTTTATCCTTCATGAAGGTCTTCACACTAGCTTTATCTATACCATGGCAATTTAATACATGTGTTCAATCAAGGAATGGCATACATGTCTTGCTCAAAGGGTCAAACACCATAGCGAAGAAAATAACATACACATTTATGGATTGATTATGGTTTTATCCTTCTTAAATATCCATTTATGAATATATATTATGATATGCTTACAAATGGTACACCTACCATCCCTAAAATAACACTTACAGGCCTATGAAGAGGTATAATGCTTGTAAAGAGTACCTTAAAGCTATTTAAGGAGACTTTCGTATTTGTTTTGATATATTTTATTCACTATTGAAGTTTAATTGATCCTCATGAGTTTAAAAGAGAAAATGACATTATAGGTCAGTCATTTAGAGTTATATAAGATGCAAATATGTGTCTATAGCCTATTGAAAAGATCCTACATACCTACTTAGTAAAAACAAGGACTTTTCTAGGTTTTGGCTCTAATCAACCATTATGGAGTCTTTAAAAGCATGAAGGTTTCTATAACCATAGTCAAATGAGGAGATAGATTACAAGGGATGTTAAAAACGAATGGATAAAGGATGAAATCAAAACCTACAAGCCTGTATGAACTTCACCTACAAGATGTCAAGATTTTAGTTTCCAAATTGACTTATTGAAAAGGTTGCCAACACATGGTTGGCCTTGAGGTTTAGAGTTTCTTGGACCTCATTTAGGGATTAAATATATATTGGGTTTTTTCAAAGACTCTAGGATAACCTAAAAGTGATAATAACATTGTACATCCTTAGCTAAAGACTTGTAGTTGCCACTTGAAAGAACCATAATCAATGCATGAATGATACTTTAAGTATGTTGTAAGACATTTCAGGGTCTTTAGTGAATTATTAAAGAAAACACTACTAAGTGAATGGACTATATAGCCTCAACCAAAGACCTATAGGGAGTATAGGATCCTAATGATAAAGTATGAGAAGGAAGCTAAAAGTCACCTATAGTCATGGTTGTAGGGATGAAACTATTTGAAATCCTAGGTTTTTTTTCAAAATGAAGTGAGCAAGGGGTTTGGACCTTGCTTTAAAATTTATGAAATATGAGGAACATGTGGTAGTATTTGATATTTTAATATTAAAAATCCAATAATATTCATGATAGTGACCTATATCTAGCTCATATAACCAAAACACAATCAAGATTGAGGGTTTTGGGTGTTTAAAGTGGTCATCTAGGGTATGCCAAAAGAACATGAATAGTGCCATGTAACCTAAAATTGGTGTTAAGGACACATAAGTATTGATACATTATTGGTTTCAATGGTTACCTATGTAGTAAGGAAAAAAATTTATACTCATTTGTAGCCACCTATGAACATTGTACATATAGTAGCCTTAAGAGCTAAAGTACCTTCAAGAGAGAGTGGAAGAGACTATCCTCAAATTTATGTTATGTTTTCATGCTATGTATAAGGTTAAGGAGAAATATAAAGATATGTCTATAACGGATACCAACTTATTGTTATTAAAAGATAAAAAAACCCTACCTATAGCCTATCCAAACACCTACAGGCTTGTTGGATCACTTTTGATAGGGTTTTGCTACCTAAGTGTTTGATCATTTAGAAGAACTCAAGAAGGTTTAGGGTTAATTGAATGGAAAGTGTTGAGTATGGTAATCATTAAGTGGGCTTGGAGATTTTTAAAGTATGGTATAATCAAATCACAACCAAAACCTACATCTACAGCCTAGGAACATAGTCACCATATCCTTGAAGAGTTCCCTAGGGGATAATGGTTCACCAAAGAAATTTTCAAAACTATTAAAGTTGTAACAAGTTGTAATGGTTATCTATATATAAATAAGACTAAAATGTCATGAAATTGACTTTACAAAAAGTATATATAGTATTTTCTTTCTTGAGCATCACTCTACAACTGTGAAAAGGAATTAGTTTTTTTCCTTAAGCTTCTATTATAGTCATACTCATGGTCAAAGAGGGTTGGTATGTTTTATGGGTTGTTTCAATAAAAAATGAGTTATATCAAAAATCAGGAATCATAATGTTCATATCATTTACATAAACTCAATCAAGTTGAATCACCTTTCACCCCTATAGTCTCTTAGCATATAGAGTTACCCTCTAAGTGCTAATTCATGTAGCTCAAATGTTGATGGTTTGTTTAAGGGATTTTAAATGAAATGAAGGCATCATGTTAGTGATAAGTAGACACATCATGAATTTCATTAATGTCTAAGATATTTGCCAACCTTAAGGGAGTGAATTACTATATCTATTGTACAAACTAATGTATTTTTCAAGGCCTAAAACATTGCATAAAGGAGTCAAATTACTATGAATAAAATGTGTGGATAGATATTTTGATCTAAAAAGTATATAAGAAACATTTAAATATGATATGGCCACTAAAAAAGATCAAAAATGATCAATATCCATCTCTGAAAGTGAAAACATAATCACTACTATGCCTAAATACCTTGTTTAAAGGTCTTATCATATTTGAAGATAGGGGTAGAGGCTATTTAAAAAATACTTAAGGGAATATTGAGATTAATGAAGATTATTTTGACATTTATATCCTCTAAATCCATTAAATTCACTTCCAAAACATGAAAACTCAGTCAAAAATGCAAATAGTCCATGTATGGAGGTCAAAATTTGGAGAAATTGTAGATTTTGGGAGCTATAGGTGGAGTTAAGACCTAAAATTTTATAAAAAGGTAATAATGAGTTGGGGAACCATATGAAAAAAATTCATGGCCATTGGAGAAGTGAACATATTCTCTATTTTGTCTCAAACGTTAGCTTATTCATTTGAGGTCACCATTAGAGCATGTTTCATTCTGGAGTGCCTCAAATGATTCTATGCCAAAGTGAAGGATTAAAAATCATGGGATGATGCTTTTACATAATAATAAGGCCTATAAAGAGTGTAAAAACTTCAAATTTCATGCAAACCATGCTCACACAGTGTTTTGCAGACAAATAGGCAATTAGGCCAAAAAGTCATTTTTGACTTTTCATGGAAAAAGGATTTTTAGAATGTTTTGATAGATTGGTAGAGGTACCATAATTATTTTTTAAATATTTTTTAATATTGGAAGAATCTATTTTGATTTTAGTGAAGTTTTTCACTTTTTACAGTTCTAGGCACCCATCTGAACCCCCTGTTTAGATGCTCATTGTGCTCACCACGTGTGGAGTTTGGATGAATTATATTATTATGATTTGAGGACCCATATGAAATTATAATTCATGAATAATTTATATCATTTTATGGGCTGAGATTTCTGAATAATTTTTAAGAGCGTAGGCAGCCTAAAATGTAGTCAATTCCCCATAGACAAATTTCATTCACGTGGTAACTTTTCATATATTTTTCATGGGAGATCAATATTTTTATGGATTTTAGAGGGGTTAATTTAAATTGGTATGATATTTAGATGTCTATACCTCATGAATCATTAGTTTTAAGTTTCAGCTTTAGAGCCTTCCTAAGCACCTAAAAAACTAGTTTTGTGAAAAATGAATTTTTTTGCAATCAAATCACCATGGATAAACCTAAAACATTTTCAAATGTAAATTAAAATTATGGATTATTCCATAAATATAAATTTTATGAATGGATATATATAGATGAGGGCATATATCATGTTTTTTGTGGAAAAGCCATGTATAATGAAGTATTGGGAAATTTAACATAACATAATCAATGGAGATCAAATATTAGGAATTATTATTAATCTTTAAATCTTAATTTTGTCATAAATAATCCTCTAAGTTCCTCTACCAGCTCAAGCAAAATGTCCATTCTAATGGAAAATGGCACAAAATAAGCCTAGCCAACCCTGTTGACTAAATGGCAATGTTTTTCTCATCAAAATCATAATTTTGGTGACGAGTAATTATTTTTCAAGTGTAATTTGTTGTTTTTTAAGGTTTCATGGGTTTTTTTTCAGGTTTCATGGTGTCCTAGTGCACAAAATAGTCCTATTTGGCTTAGCTAGTCTAGTTAGCCTAATTTGGTAAAATGTCAAGCTGGAGTTTGGCATTGTATGACTGTTCAAAGAGTTGAAAATGAGTTTCCATGCTACATATATATTTTTACATGGATATTTCATGAATATTTCATCCTTCAAGGTCCCTTTTCATACAATATGGAGTTAGTTGAAGTTGACTAGACAACCTTAGTGCCACATCCACTCTTGGTTTCCATGCAAAGGAGGACTTTCTCTCTCTCTCTCTAAATCATCTTTCAAATAAACTATGTGGAGTCCATTATTTGGATTTTGGCATAACATTCAATGTAAGAGTTTGACTGGCAAAACTTTGGCCCACCTCATCTATTCTATGCCAACCTTGAAGTTCATGCATGTTTGGTAAACTTTTGAAGAATTTAATGTTTATTTTAAAATGACTTGTGAAATGGTCCCACCACCATCCCTCCTATGCCAAGGATTGAAAGGCATGCAAATTTTATAAAGGGAAAAGATTTTAATGATTATTTTACACATTTCCAAAGGAGTTAGTCTTGAGTTATTCAACCAAGACTAACCCTTCCCATTTTTTAACACCACATTGGTTGTAATTAGGGTTTAAGACATATATATTAACTTAATCAAGCTATTGTTACATTATTCTTGCATCTAAAAAAGACAAGTAATCTAGACCATTTATAAATAAGGAGTTTTTGTTTTATATCTGAGTTTTGATAGAAGAATAGTTTGTATTTGATTATGCATCAATACATAAGTGAGATTTATCTCCTTTTGGGAGGTACTTTCCTCACCTATCTCTCTCTATCTCACCTTCTATAGGTCATTTTAAGAGTTTTTCAACCCTTCATATGAATATTTATGATTAAGGACAAAAATAGTAATTTTTATTGATTATATGTGTGTATTAATTTCAATAAATCTAGATAATATGAATAATTTAGGTGCATCACCCCTATAATTAGGATTTATTTTCAGTTTCTCCTTCCACTTTTCACCCAAGAGCAAAAAATAATCAAATTTAATAGAAATATTTTAAGGGAGCCAACCCTCTCTAGAGTTTATTCTCAACATAGATTCACCCACGATCTAAGAATTTCCCATTGTATCAATGAGAGTGAAGGTGTGTTTTTCAAATCTTCAAGCAGGGTGCACTTCAGGGTGATAACATGGTCAAAACACAAAATTCTACATACTTTTGCATGACTTTGTAATGGCTTCTAGGCTTGTTAGAATTTCAAAGAGATTCCAAGACTTGAACAAGGTTATTCTTATGTATTTTTCACTTCTTATAGATATTCAAACTTAATCAACTTCATAACCATTTGTCACCTCAAACATACACCTCCTTTCCTTGCACACTGACTAGATGAAATAGGGTATTTGATTGTGTCAACAAAGTTCTTTCATTCTTTATGGATTGTCTATATTCAAATAAGCTATTGAATTCAAAAAATGTTCTTATCAAGATCTTTCCTCATTTTAAACATATTTAAACTTCACTAATCCAATGCTTATTCACATTTCTCAACACATCTATGTTCTCTCATATTACATGATTGTGTAATATTAGGGGTCATGCATGTGCAACATGGGTTTACCTTTAATTAAATATGTACTAGAGTTTTGTTAATTATTATGAATTAAAGCCATATGAAATAACATTCCATTAAATGTACATTCCTCTAAAAATCATCATCTCAACATAACCATGATCTATACTACAAGAAACATCAAAAACTCACCATCTTACTTGACTATTATAGACACTACGGGGTTTCTCTTTTCCACAAGATTTAATTAAGGTTATTCCTTTTAGGGAATACATCAACTGAATATTAAAACATGACATGATTTTAATCTTACATGTAGATGACTGAGCATTATTCCTTCTTGCACCAAACATCAC
This sequence comes from Torreya grandis, assembly GCA_037957365.1. Taxonomy (NCBI): domain Eukaryota; kingdom Viridiplantae; phylum Streptophyta; class Pinopsida; order Cupressales; family Taxaceae; genus Torreya; species Torreya grandis. Next base: position 606,181 of record JARHVA010007434.1, read on the forward strand.
CAACTTCTTTAAATCCTTCTTTACTTTGACTATAACTTACAATCCACCATACAAACCTATAACTGAACACACATAGGGGTATGTATATATCCTCAAAGGATATTATAGAAAAATTTCTGAACAATAATAATCAATTTATCTTTAATTATAAATAACACAACAATAAATTTTATTTATTCATTTCAATCAACATTTATTACATTTTTAGTCCACGAATGGACTCTGTCAACTTTGAGGATTTTACATTATTCCTTTGTTAGTTTCCTATCCTTATTTGATCTCTCTATTCTCTCCATAGTCTCTCCCATTCTAAAAATAAATCTAAATTCCTTTTTTTCCATCCAAATTATATGTTGGTTTCTCTAGTTAGTCATAATACAATACTGTTACCACCTTTTCCTCATAACTTGCATTTACATGTAGTTACCTTCATAAGAATTTCTTAGTACCATTTCAAAAATTAACTAAATTTTTGGCATTATGTTAGACTCTTATGACCCCTAGGACCTTAATAATTCATTTGACCTGTTTACAATTATTGAAACACTACCTACCACCTTCACTAGGTCTTTTAACATTTCAAATATTTAAATGGTCATTTTTGGTGGGAAAACTCTAGATTCATATAAATCTCACTCTTTATGACTCAAGATGATTTTAAATACAAAAAATGTAACATATATTATTATTCACACACATTTTCAATTAAAAAATGATCAAATATGACTCCTAACTACATATGACTCTTTAACAAATAAAAAATAACATTTACTTGCTAGATGTTCCTGCATCAACTAGCACCTAAGTGCTAATATCCAAGGTATAATTCTACTATCTAGGAGAGTTTATGATACTTGGAATATATTTTTGAGACTCAAATATGCTTCCACACCAATTTTTATCCTCTAGATCATCCATCTCAATCAATTTCTAGACAAATATTTATCTATGTCATTATTTAGTAGTTTTCTAATAACATATTAGGTTAATTCTTACACAAATCAGTGTCTATGTTTGTTGTAAATTTCTACCCTAATTTATTATACTCAAACCCTTTAAAAAATTAGGGTGTACACTCAATAAATCCTAAAAATTTAAATCACATTGCTTTCACACAATCAAAATTTAAGATATATAATGGGGGATGTTTTGGAGACATGTTCTCTACACTTATTCAGTATAAAACATATAGGTAGATTATAAAGGGGGAATGTTTTTGAAATATTTATTGACATTAGTATTTATATAAAATTTAATATTTATCCATATATAGTGGGGAAATGTTATGGTAACATATCACCTACACTTGTTCAATTTTTTAAATTGGCCAAAGCACATAATTATATGACTCAAATACACACGATAGAATTCTATACATTGTTACCATCATTATATAGATTTTTAGTATGAGACATATTTAAGGTGCATATTATATTTAATGTGCACCTAATATTGCATAATACAAATTAGTTTCATACTCCAAACAATTTTAGAGTCTATCACCACCCATTAAGTTGTAGTTTTATGAACTATATCAATCCAATCTATTGCATTACTTGGTTAATTTTTTGGTATGGTTGAGATTATTAAATCACTCAATATTTTTAATCTTTTAGGTTAGACCTCACTATTTTTATGGTGTGAGTTGACTTGGCTCACTCACATTCACTAGGTTATAGGTATGATTATGTTATAAAATTGAGCTAGTCTCAAATGACATGTGGCAATTCATAATTGCTAAAATTTTGGGGGCATGGGCCCTCCTCTATGTGTGTGTGTGTGTGTGTGTGTGTGTGTGTGTGTGTGTGTGTGTGTGTGTGTGTGTGTGTGTGTGTGTGTGTGTGTGTTTGTGTCTAAAATTTTTAGATTTACTTTTTTCCTAATCTCAATTTTAGTAATATATATTTCAAATCAAGTTTCCAATAGGAAATATGGTTACATAAGTACACGTTAGTGACAAATAAAGCACTCAATATGGATTTAATCAAAGATAAAGTGTGTTATGCACACCTAGGTACATATTCCTTTCATTTAAACTATCAATTTCAATACTAAATTGATAAAGGGAAAATGTAGACATTATTATTTATAAATTATATTCCTAATCTAACACAAGTGTCAAGTACCCTAAAGTCATCTAATTTATGAATGAAATGCATCATAATGGTCAACCTAGGTGCATTAATGCAATTTATTCTATAAAAGGATTGCTATAAATACAAGATCCATCCTCACTCGTTCCTCACCTAACATTGATGAAGGTAACTTATCAAAAACATTCAATAGATCATTTAATATAAAAAATATTTCTTATTTTCCCCTATTGTCATATTAGTAATAGGAATAACATATACATATGTATGAATTATTCAAGGAGCAGTCCAAGAGCCTAATTTTCCAAGTTACAAGTTAGGTTACTATTGTAATTTCTTTCCACAAATTGAATGATTCACACACAAAATAACATGTAGAGGAGAAATATGTAAGTTTTAGTTCTTATTCATAGTATTGTATATGTAGGTAGTGATCATTGACTAAGGGGTCTTTGGGCTAGCTCAACATAATGTGTCCACTAACCCATTTTTATCCATAGCCACTATGGAATGATATTACTTCACTAAATAAGTAGAAGTACAAAATTATATCATAAAGACATGGAAATATAGAATAAAATATGAATAATAGGTAAGCCACTTCAAGGGGAAAATCTTCCAAATGCTTTCAATAATAATGAATACTCAAATTTGATGATGAAAAACTAACCCTACCTCCTATAAATAGTCTACCAAGGCCATGGATAACCCATACTCTGACCTAATAAGCATATAAATGCATAGATAAATGTAAAATAATAAGTAAAAGGGTTATACAAGCCATAAGTAGGTTACACATATCGCTAGACATGCCAATAGTGAAGGGTGTAACGTACCCCTCTCCTTAAAAATAATGTTATATTCAATGTTGAATCAAACTTGGATTTTGTTACATAAAGTATTCATCCTCCTAGCTATCTTATTTATAATGAATATTCTTCCATTTGATCAAATACTCTATAATCAATCTGGACCATAGTTTCCTAGTGCATGTTTGAAGGACGACTTTAGGATCATGAATAACCCTCCCTTACTCATATAATTATAGTAACTTAGTTTGAGTGGTAAATATATATGTAATGACCTTATTAAGGTAAGATATATGAAATATTGGATGAGTGTGAGTGGATGGTGGAAATTCTAGCTTGTAGGTCATACTACCAATTTTCTACAAGATCTAATAAGGGCCATAATGCTTGGGAAATATTTTTTTTATATTTTTTATATTGTTTCAAGGACATTTGATTATATGTATACAAGGAAATAAATACCTAATCATAAATTTAAAAATGGCTCTCCCTCTTATTCTGATCTACCTATTGCTTCATCAGATTCTAAGCCAAAGCTATATTTTCAGACAAACTAGTAAGGACTTCTTATTGATGTTGAAGGTGTTCCTCCACTAGATTCACCTTTGGGTAGGCCTTCAAGGGTGAAGTGAGGAATTGAGTATGGTATCCATATAACTCTATAAAAGGAGACATTCTAAATTGACTATGCATTAAAGTATTATACCAGCATTTAGCCAAGGGCAACCACTGAACCCATCTATCCTATTTATTTGACAAAGAGAAACAAAGGTACCCTTTTAGACACTTGTTGACTAACTCAATTTTACCATTGGATTGAAGATGATAGGATGAGTTAAGAGCCAATTGGGTTCACAAACATGTAAATAATTATGTTCTAAAATTACTAGTGAATATGGGATCTCCATCACTGACAATAATTTTGGGAGTACCATGCAATTTTTGAACTATATTGAAAAAGTTAGAAGCTATTATGATGGACACTAATGGTTGAGATAAAGAAAAAATATGAGCATACTTTGTGAGTATATCCACAATAACCATGATAACATTTATACCTTTAGATCATGGTAACTCAATAATGAAATCCATAAATACCTCTTCCCATCATTGGCTATGGATGGATAACGGTTGTAAAAAACCTGAGGTTTTAATTGTTTCACCTTTATTATACTGACATATCATATATTTTTATACATCCCCCTTGAGTCCTTTCCAAACAAATCCTTCTTAACTCTATGATAGGTTTTAAAAAAACTTGAGTGACTTCCAACTAGAGACACATGAAGTTCTTAAAGGATTTTCTATTGGAGAAGAGAATTATAACATAGATATAATCTATATTTTTACTAGAATGCATTCCCCTTCCATTTAAACTTTTCAATCCCATAAGAACCCTATTACAAATTTTGAATCAATGCATGGGTAGTACTATCATTCTCTAATTTTGACCTTGATTCTAGAGACATTGTGCCTACCAAATAACCATGGCACATAATAATGCTTCAATTAGTTCATCATACCTAGATAGTGAATCATCTACCACATTTCATTTTCCTTTCTTGTAGACTATTTAAAAATCAAAACCTAAAATTTTCATCACCCATTTTTTTCTACAAATTAAAACCACTATTCCAAATAATATTTAAGGTTATCATGATTAGTCTTTACCTAAAAGTGATGACCCAATAGATAAGGTCACGATTATTTGATTGCATGTAGAATATCCATCATATCTTTCTGAAATATGGGTTTGAGCTAGTTTTTAACATTAAATTGATGACTTTTAAAGGCAATGGGACTACCCTATTATATGAGTAATACACCCATACCATATCTAAATGCATCAATTCAACCATAAAAGTTTTAAAAAAATTAGAGTAGCCAATATCAAGGTGGTGCATAAAGCCATTTTCAGCTATTCAAATGCCTTGGTAGCTATGTATGTCCACTACAAGGAGTATTTATTCAATAAGGAAATACGTGGTTCTACAATACTGCCATAGTGTTTGATGAACCTATGATAGTAACCAATTAGCCCTAGAAATCCCCTTAGTTGCTTAAGTGTCTTGGGAATCTGCCACTCTATAATGGCTTGGATTTTTTTAGGATCAAATATTACTCCCCCATGTGATAAAATATGACCTAAATATTCCACTTCCTAGACTCTAAAATAACATTTGGATGTTTTATCATACAATTGATGTTGCTCAAGAAATGAGAGTACCTATTTCACATGATGTAGGTGGTCTTCCTATTTTTTTCTATAAATAAGTATGTCATCAAAAAACACAAGTATAAGCTTTCTAAAAAAGGCCTAAAAACCATATTCATAATATTATAAAAATTATATGGTTCATTGGTGAGACCAAAAGGTATGACCAAAAACTCATAATGTCCTTCATGAGTATGAAAAGCTATTTTAAGAATGTCCTCCTCACGGATCTAGATATAATGATACCCAAAGTGAATATCTAATTTGGTAAAATAAACAACACCATGTAATTCATCTAAAAAATCATCAATTATAGTATGGAAACTTATCTTTTATATTGAACTTATTGATCCCTCTATAATCTAGGCACATCCTCTAAGTTTCATCCTTATTTTTCACTATGACTATTAGAGAAGATTATTCACTTTGGCTATGGAGAATGGTTCCTACCTATAACAAATCTTGTACCATTTTTTCAATTTCACTCTTATAGGCATAAAGATATCTATATGGTCTGATGTTGGGTGGAATACTTCTAATAATGAGTCTGATGGCATGATCATGGGTATAGCTAAGAGAAAGACCTTTTGGCATGGGGCCAAAAACAACTGAATACTCATCCAATATTTATTGTAACTTAGGATGGGTAGACTCCTTAGTTTGTTGAACATCAATGGAAAACAAGCAACCTAGAAATCTCTTAGCACCTTTTTTCAACATCTCAGTCATCTAATGTGAACTAACCACTTGTGGAGATTTAAATATTAATACCCACAGTTCCATTGGTAAATTCGTGAAAAATTTAAGTAAATTCATCTCAAGAGTACCCAATGTGGTGAGCCATTGTACTCCAAAAATAATTTTAGTCCTGCCCATAAGAATAGTAAATATAAGAGAATATAATAAATATTCCCCCATTTCTAACTTAATACTATGGCATTTTATAGAAAAATTATTTATACCACCATATGCAATCATGACTTGAAATTATAGGTTTGGGTAGATGAAATAATTTAAATGATCAACCAACCTACTGTTTAGGAAATTATGTGTATTGCCTAAGTCAATCAACACCATGACCTTCTATTTCTTAATGAAACGCACCATATTAAGAGTTTGAGTAGAAATACATACAAGAGAATGGTAGGATATAGTACGTTGAGAATCAATAGCTTCATCCTTGAGTCCTTCAAAACCCTCATCAAATGCCTCATCTTTTTCATCTTCATTGGCCCCTTGAATGTAAAGTAACTTCTTTTCACCATAATGATGACCTTTGTTCCATTTAATATCACAACCATAACACAACCCTTTAGTATGCTTCTCCTTTTTTCTTATGGTGTTAATTTGGTAGGTTGAGGTAGTGATGGAGTTGGGAAGGTATGATCCTAGCTAGTAGTGAAAGGATGATGTTTGCTTATCTCTTTTTCTTCTACTAGGCATGCCCTTGGTATAGCTTCAGATACATTTATGGGGTTAAACATATGAACCTCCAATTAAATACTATCTTTTAATCTACACATAAAAAGGTTAGTCATATTGGCATCATTGATTTCCTCCACACATAATGATAGATTCTGAAACTAATGAATATAATCCTTCATTATTCCTATTTATCATAGTTTGGCCAATTGGTTTAATTAGTTTTCAAAAACATTATCTTGATAGTGAGACATTGTTTCATTAGAGAATACTAACCATGTAATAGGAGCACTAGTCTTATTATTTTGAGAACCAAACCAATGATTCCAATTAAATTAGTCAGGTTCTAGATATAGAGATGCCACAACCACCTTATGATAGTTATTAGTTTGGTGTAGATCAAATAGATTTTTAATCTGAGTGATCCAAGTGAGTATATCCTTACCATAAAATTTGTGCACATCTACTTTTAGAAAAATTAGTTTACCCCTATATTGGTAGTGTTAGTGTTGAGAGGAAGATGATTAGAAAGAAAAAGTGGAGGGTTTTTGAGTGGTAAATAAGATGAAATGGTAATCAATTATGTTGTGATTTGTTGTAGCTGATTATTCATGCCATTAAGCTCCCCTTTTATTGCTGACATTTGAGATTGGACTTGCCCATATTTATGAATCATGCCATGTAGATTTGACTAAATTTAATAAATAATTTATAGGTTTTAGACTCCATGTTATCCCCTAAAGGAATTTTAGGGGTTTCTTGCCCCTTCCCCTATTTGTGAATGTCAGGACCAGCCATAAGAAGGCTTGATGGTGAACCTTATTTTGCCCTATTTATTCAAATTTGATCATGATTTTTTTTAAAATTTGTCTACCTAAAATCACAAATATCAAATAATAGACCCAAACTAATGTTTTCCAAGATTTCCAAAAATGTAAACAAATTTGAAAAATTCTATAAATTATGAGTTATGGAGCAAATTTATGAAAATACCTAAAATTGAAATAAAAATTTCAAAACATATCTAAATGATCTAAAAGTTTAATGGAAGCTTACTTGAATTATTTCTCAACTCTAATAAAAACATTGTAGAGAAATTCACAAATATTTGTGAGATATAGCCAACTTTTAAGATCTAGGGTTTTGACTTGATTATGGCCCAAATTGATTCTATGGTACCACTTGGAATGATATTACTTCACAAAATAATCATAAATACAATAATATATCATAAATATATGAAAATATAGAATAAAATATGAATAATAGATAAGCTAGTTTGAGGGGGAAACCTCCTAAATACTTGCAATGAAAATAAATAATCATATATGATGATGAACAACTAACCCTACCTCCCATATATATTATACCAAGGAAATGGACAACCCATATGATGAAATATAAGCATATGAATGCATATAAAAATGTAAAATAATATTTAAAAGGGTTATAAAAGCCACAAGTAGGCTACACATATCTCTAAAAATGCCAACAGTGAAGGGAATAACATATTATGAGGATGAAGAACTAGGGTTTTGATATTTGATAAGGAGTGATATTACATGAACTATATATGAATGAACAAGATAAAAGGTGATGAAAAAACTATAATCATCTAGGTGGTTGCATCTTATTTTACCAATTATTCCATACAAGACACCTACGTCTAACCTAGACACTAGAAAGAACACAACCATCCTAGGCTAATGTAAGTATCCATAGATATAAATGCAATTAATGTAGAATTTGGTGACTATTGTATAAACATCTTTCGTTATGATTCCTATTTATTCCATATCTATATCTATATTAGCATCATAACTGACTATGTAATTGTTTTCATTATCACTGGAATATCTAACATAATTGTACTTTCTATCTTAAGCATATCAACGTAATAAAATTAGTATATGTTCTATCTACATTTTGAAAACAATTATCCTACTATCGAGATAGTTTATCACCCTAGTTACTTGGTTATCTATATCCCCTTTACCCTATATTCCCTAATCTATATTTTTAGGGTGGATTAGTAGGCATGTCTATAAGGAGAAGACTTGTCTAGGCATAATTTGTGGAATTTATTGTAGGTCACATTCTATTTGAATCATTTTTTTAAAAATTTGGGTATTATTTTGGGTGAAATTTTACATGCCAAAATTTCTCCAAATTAAAAAAATATATATCTATAATTAAAATTATACTCTTAAGGCATTAAAGGTGACTCCCATCATTCTCAAAATCTATTCAAATATATTTATATTATATCTATATAATTTTTGAAGCTAGTTTTAATGTTTTGAAGGATAAATTCACATTTACATGCTTATTCCAAGGTGTAGGTGATATTTTGTGATTATGTATCACCTCATACTTGTATAATTGGAAAACTCATGACCCTGTATGTTTCTCTTAGTTCTACATGTGCCTTAATTCCATAAGATTTATATTTACTCTATATTGTGCCCCTTGGCTCATCTCTTAGTTTAACCAACCTTATATTGATGACATAGACATAATATTTCCCATAATGCTTAAAATGTACTTATCTTATACCTCTACAAGTTTTGATCTTGTGCCTACTCTCCCCCTCAATGGGAACTAACATCTATAATAAATAATAGCATCTATGTTACTATCATGCCGTGATGCAAGTGTCCAGTGCCCTCAAGTTATCCAATTTAAAAAAGAAAAATATTAAATTTTTTAACATATGTTATTTAATATGAGTTATCTCTTGATAGGATTGGTATAAATACAATATCAACCCTCATTCATCCACCACCTAGAAATCAGACCTAAAGAGCACTCAAGAATCATTAAAGTTACCAAAAGATTTCTTATTTTTCCCTATTATGATATCAGTCAAAGGGATTAGCCAACTATAGGTATGAAGTACTAAATAAGTATTCATAAGGTCATATTTTCAAAGTTATAAGATAGGTCACTATTGTACTTATTTTACACACATTTCATGATTCACACATAAGCTAACATGGAGGTAATAACTACATGAGTATGAGGCCCTCTTCTAGATTATTGGCTATATAGGTAGTGCCTTTTGGTAAAGGAATCATTATGGGTTAGATAGATACCATGTGCTTACTAATCCATTTTTATCTAAGGTCACATTGAAGATGAAAATATAGGGTCTTACCATTTCACTAAGAGTAATAATACATGACATAGATTTGAATGCACTAGAGTAAAGGTCAATCTAAAAATAAAAGCATCCTAGTGTTTTCATCTTGTTTTAGTGAATATTTTATATAGGAATTTAACTTCAAAACCATACACTATAATTGATGTAATTGTCCCAAGTTGACACAAGTGTCAAGAGAGATAGAGGAAATAGATATAGAATATAACAACTATTTTTGAACTATCTTCCTACCTATTTCACACTTGTACTATATCTAAAAGTATATTAGCATTATAAAAAACTAAGTACTTTCTCTTATGAAATTTATATATATATCATAACATTAATTTCCATTAATATATTATCTTACTTTTATAAATTTAACATATGATAAATTTGAGTTTAGCACATTAATCAGCCCAATTTAGATATGACATTCACCCTTGTGCCCTATCATTTCTATATCCTTAATCCTATCTACCCAAGTAGGATAAAATATTTTCAAAATTAGGGTCAATCATTTGGTGAACCCAATCCATATGAATATGAAATTTCTTTCTAATCTAGGGCTTCTAAGCCTCTTAGGGTTTTAACTTGTTCTATTGTATTTTCAGATCTGAAGCTTTAACCTAGGGTTTTGCTTCCCCTGGTCATAAGGGCTTCATGTGAAAATATTTTTAAGTGGATTATTCATTTATTAGAAAATTTTATATTCCAAATAGGTTCATTTCAAAAAAAAATAGAGTTATTTTCTACTTACATTATTATATACAAAAACCTCTTTTTGTTCACCAAAAGTTTGTATAGATTTGTCATTTTTTTTCAATTTATTATTAAGTAATTATTGAAATACAAAGATAATGGTTTTATTATATTTAAATTATTTTTTGGTTTTCATAAAATATTATATTTTATTCAAAAACCTCTCTTATATATCTAAAAAAATATTTCTAATTTATCACAATTTTTAATTCTTTATTTGGAATATTTTAGGATTTGCATGTGAAGAATTTAAAAATTATTTAGAATATTTATGATTATTATTATATATAAATTTAAATTACTATGGGGTTTCTCATAAATGTATTTATATAGACAAAAACGTCTTTCACTATTCCAAAATATTATAGGTGTTTTCCAAATTTATAAATTTACTATTTTTAGTAAATTTAGATCTAAAGACCATACATGTACTTTTGTTTCCCTATTTTATGGGTTCATTTTATTTTTTTATTTTATTAAAAAACCCACCATTACTTTCATATAATTTATCCTTATTGTCATTGTTGATTTCTTCTTAGCATTTGTAAGCCTTTCTTATCTTGTCCTCATATCAATTTTAAAAATGTTTCAAATCGATAAAATTGAGATTACTTCTAACCATAAGGAGGATGATAGTAATCATCCCTATAGCTAGTTCATCCTATCAGTCCTTCAAAGGGTAAGGTGGGCCATCCTATTATGCCAAAAGAGGGTAACCATAGAACCCTATAATAATAAATCAATACTATGACCAAGTTATTGCATGAGCTATAAGGCCAAAATTAGTCTCTAAATTCAAAGATCACATTATTAGAAAATTATATTACACTCCTAAAAAATCTAACACATGGCAGTGTTAATCATGTGTTTGTATATTCATCTACCATTGTGGTGCCAAACAATGTTTCTTGTCCAAATTAAAATCTAAATAAAAATACATCTAAAACAAATGATTCTACAAGTAATAAAACCATATCAATAGGTCAAGTTAAATATTCAAATAAATTATTCAATACAAAGTGATAACATTACCTCCCATATAGAGAAAGAAGAATAGATTAAATATTTTTAAAATTATTCTATAAATGCTAGTAGTTCAGAAGGTGCATTAGGGGGAACACTGATATTATGGAAGAAGAATTATTATTCTGGAACTATTATGATGGCTAGTAAATATCTCATGATTGTAAAAATTACAACAGTGAACTAGAAGGAGGATTGGTATATTGTAAATATTTATGCTCCTAATATTAAGAACCTAAGGAAAAAGGTATGGGAGTCTATTTCCAGTTTTAAAAGTAAGGACTATTTTGGACAATGGATTATAATGGGAGACTTCAATGTGCCTCTCTATGATCATGAGAAAATGGGAGGTAATGTTACCCAAATGGAAGGGAGATTAGACTTACAGGAGTTTATAAATAAAGAGGGACTAATGGATATGGAAATCCAAGGAATTTAGTTTACTTGGAGTAATAAGAGAGTAGGTAATGAATGTATTTAGGCTAGGCTTGATCATGCCCTTATTTCTCCTGAATGGACAAAATAATTCATCTACAAGCTGGAAGCACGCCAAAAAACTAGATCAGATCATTTTCCTCTCATCTTCACTACTACTAAAATTAATTCTAAGAAGAACTTTCCTTTCAAATTTGAGAAGATGTGGATGCAACACCCACAGTTTGAAAGTAAATTGGAAGAATGGTGGAATATTGATATTGAGGGTACATCACTCTTTAGAGTCATGTCTTAGCTCAAAAATGTTAAAAGGGAAGTTAAAAAATGGAATAAAAATAGCTTTGGAAACATCTTTGAGAATGAAGTTGCTATCAAGGAGGAAATTCTTAAAACACAAGAAAAAATTTAGAAGGATATACTTCTGATCTCCTTATTGAAGAAAATGAAAAGTTGGCTCAATATCATGATATCATTACTAAAGAAGAAATCTATTGGAGACAAAGATCTAGACTATTATGGTTGAGAGAAGGAGATAAAAACACAAAAATTTTCCATCTATCCACTCTAAAGCATAGAGCTAAAATTCACATATCACACCTAAAAAAGGGAAATCTAAAGATTATAGAGGAAAAGGAAATAAAGGAGGAAATGGAGTCTTTTTTCTCATCCTTAATGAAGGATGATCCCAATATCAATCTGGATAGTCAATCTAAAATCCTAAGAGTGATTCCTCTATTGGTTTCGAAGGAACAGAATAAAATGTTAAGTTCAATTCCTAAGGACGAGGAAATCTTCAAAGCTGTGTGTTCTCTAGGAGGAGATAAAGCCCCTGGACTGGATGGTTTCCCCATGTTTTTATTTTAAAAACTTTGGAAAGCTGTTGGAAAAGATGTTAGTGATGCTGTGAAGGAATTTTATGGAGAAAAATAGATGCTTAAAGAATTTAACTCTACCTTTTTCTGTTTGATTCCCAAGAAAATTGGTGCTGATTCTCCTAATCAGTTTAGACCTATCAACCTCTATAATTCTTTCTATAAAATTATCTCCAAAGTTCTTACTTCCAGACTTATTCAAGTGATTCCTTTGATAATTGTTGATCAGCAAAATGGATTTATCCTAGGTAGACAAATCCTCAACTCTATTATCACTACACATGATAATATTCACTCATTGTCATGTTCTAATAATCAAGGGTTCATTATGAAAGTTGACATTGTAAAAGCTTATGACAGGGTTCATTGGTTATTCCTTTCAAACAGTCTATTAGCTTTTGGCTTTAACCAAAAGGTGGTTGGTATTATTTATCAGTTGATTTCTACTTCCTCTATTGTTGTTTTGGTAAATGGAAGCTCATCCCATTTCTTTTATCCTTCTCGGGGATTGAGACAAGGTGACCCTTTATCCCCCATCCTTTTTGTAATTATGGGTGATTGCTTAGGGAGATATATTGGGGATTTGGTCCATAAAGGTTTATTTAAGGGTTTAAAACCTTCTTCCCATCCTCTAATTTGTTCTCATGGATAATTTGTTGATGATACTATCTTCATGGGGAAAGCTGAAGTTAAGGAAGCAAGAAATTTGAAGCAATCTATTAATTTATATTCTTCTGCCACTGGGCAATTGATTAACTAGAATAAAAGTATAGTGTTATTTATTAACACCCCTATCCAGAGGCAAAATAAAATTTATAAAATTCTTGAATGTTCTATAGGATCTCTCCCTTCTTCTTACTTGGGTCTTCCTCTTGGTCTGAAAGTCCCTGATGCCTTCTGGGAGGATCTTATTAACAAGTTCAGCAAGAAACTTGCTGGATGGAAAGGAAACTTTTTAAGTCAAGAAGGAAAGTTAACTTTTCTCAAAACTTGTCTTCAAAGCATACCTACTTATGCTTTAAGTCTATTCAAAATTCCTATTAAATTTGTAGAGTCTATTGAAAAAATTCAAAGAAATTTCCTATGGACTGATACTGAGGAAAAATGGAGAATGCCTTTAATTGCTTGGGACAATGTTTGCAAACCTTTCAGGGAAGGGGGACTAGGAATTAGGAAAATTATAAGTATGAATAAATCTCTTTTAGCCAAATTGGGATGGAGAGTTTACCATGAAAAAAAAGAGTGGAGTACTATATGGAAACATAAGTACCTTTTTAATGCTAAATCCCTTTCTGAGTTCTTTTCTTATTCTGATGTAATTCATCCCTCTTCCATATGGGGGGTTGTTCAGGGGACAAAAAAAACTTTAGAAAAAGGATGTTCTTGGAAAGTTGGTAATGGACATAAGGTGAAATTCTGGGATGATGTCTGGTTAAAGGATTATCCTTTGATGGAAGATTTTCAAGATAAGGATTTAGTTGATCAATGTAAGCAAAGATATGGTTTACTAGTTAGTTAGTAATGGTAGAATGATTCTTGGGTGAATTTAACTAATGTTAACCAAGGTTTCAACAACATATAATTATATCTTAATGATGTCTCTCTTTATCCCTATTTGGAGGATAAGATTATTTGGCATGATGATCCAAGTGGACAATTTAAAGTCTCTACTATCTTTACTTCAAAGGAAAAGGGTAATCAACCTTTGTGGTCTCAAGCCTGGATGAAGGGGCTTATTCCTAAAATTAATATCTTCTTTTGGAATCTAGTTCAAAATAAAATTTTGCCCCTTGACAATTTGCAGAAAAGAAGAATAAATGTGGTTAACAAGTGTATTTTATGCAAAAATGGATTTGAAGATAGAGACCATATGTTTTTGAACTATTCCTACACTCAGCAAGTTTGGACTGAGATCCTTAAATTCTGGGGTATAACATGGGTACATCAAAAAAATGTGGATCTAGCTTTTAAAAGCTGGTGTTTCCCCTCAAAGAATCTTGATGTTCATTTTTTTTGGAAATTAACACTTCCTCATATATGGTGGGGTATATGGAAAGAAAGAAATAATAATTCAAAAGTAAAGAACTTCTAGGATGGGTGCTTGGTCAGAATATTATTAGAGATATTAAGGAGAATTTTAAATCACAGATGGATCTTGATCAAACCTTTCAATTTGATAACCCCTTACGATCTGAAAGGTCTAATTTGAATATTGATAATCCAAGATTGACTATAAAATGGAATGCCCCTCCTACTAGATGGATCAAAGGCAATTTTGATGGAGCGGCTAAAGGGAATCTGAGAAAAGCAAGATGTGGAGGAATTCTAAGGGATCATGTGGGAAATGTAGTTGATGATATTGCTATCCCAATTGGTAAGTCGAATAGTCATATTGCTGAAGCTACTGCAGCCCTTTACACCATTAAACTAGCTGTTGAGTTGGGATTTTCCAAATTATGGTTAGAAGGTGATTCTTTGAATATTGTAAACATCCTCAATAATGAGAACTCAATTTCATTGTCTATTGAGGCTACGGTGATGGAAATTAAAGCTTTAATTCTAAATTTTTAAAAAAGTGACCATATCCCATACATTTTGAGAAGCTAATGGGGTTGTTGACTGGATAGCTAATCATGCTATTCAAACAAGGCATAAGGTGAGATGGCATGATGCATTAAATAAGCATGTTTATCTTAAAGAACTTATTAATTATGACACCATTCATTCTAAAGAGGGAAAGATCTTCCTGGATTAGTAATTTAATGATTCAATGGAATGGCCTTATGATGGAAAGATTATCTTCACTGAACAGGTACATTCATGAGAATGTAATGTGGAGGTCGCATATGATAGTAAATAGGTGATTTTCATTTCACGTGAAGAACATTTGGGTCCATTTTTCTACCTTAAGTGTTTGGGTGTTGTTGGAATATTGTCTGCTCTGCAAAATGAAAGTTGAACCATAGAAGCAAGAGCCAAAAAAATGTGAAGACTAGAAGGGTAGACATGATGTTTGGAAGATTCTTTAGAAAGGGAAAGTGGTAAGTTATCTAGAGCAACTACATGGATCTAAACCCCATATTATGATGACATTCTTCAAAAACTAGGTTGATGACAGAGTAACTCTCCATGGTGTTACTGTGATGCTTAGTGAGGATTTCATTGTGGAGGTTATAGGGCTTCCCACGGGTGGCATTAAATTCTCCAAGCAAACCAGTATTTCCAATGCGGCATAAATTTTTTTTACAAAGATGGAGGTAGAGGAGAAGCAACTAGAAAAGAGTCAAGATTTCTTTGATTTGGAGCAGATAAAAGGAATCTGGAGAGATCTTTTAAGCTACATTCATGAGTATTTTATCTTAGATGGTAGGAGTAAAAGAGTACATAAATTTCATTTTGTCTTTCTTAATCATTTTAGGCATAAAGACATAATCTCCTTCCCTTTCTATTCACGATTTTCACTACTTCAAAGTCTATTTGCCCATAGAAAGAAAGAATCTAAACCTATTTTACATGAAGGACTGATTCTTATTATAGAAGGCTTTTTCAAAAATAATGCCTTAGTTTTGACTCCTTATTCATACAAAAATAAGGATTCAAAGTGTAAAAGGAGTGGAAAAGTGAAGGGGAAAGAAAAAGTAAAAAGTAAACCTTCCAATCTTAAAAAACTAAATGTTGAAGAGGAATCTGAGTGGGAAAGTATAGAAAGTTCTAAGAAGAATGTTGTGGAGGAAGAGGAAGGAATGAAAACTGGGGATTTTAGTTCAAATTTGGAAGGTTATCAGGAAAATGAAGAAAAAAGTGAGGAAGAAAATGAAGGGGATAAAACAGAGGGTAATACAGAACAGAATAATTCTAATCATGAAGATAAACATACTGTGTTGGGAGGAAGTGTTAAAGACACAAATATTGTATTTGAAGATCTAGATTTGATTAGAGAAAAGGAACATATGGTTCTGATTTCCAATCATCCTATGGAGATTAGGGAAAAAGAAAAGGATGATCATGACCAGCATGAAGACCCTGCAGAGATAAAAGAGGAGAAATTGATGGAAAGGGAGGACCAAACTAAAAAGGATGAGACCTCTCCTCAGGAGAATGCAGATGACAATTGTGATGCCAGGTAGAGGGAAACTAAGCTTTCATTCATGAATTTGGCCAAATTCAAAGCTGATGTTATTTTCCAAGTTGATTCATGGATGTACAACGAAATGATGGAGTTGAAGAAGAAAGTAGAAATAATGCAACATAACCAGGAAGCTGATAGGATAAAATTAATAATTTGGAGAATAAAATGAGTGATATTATAATTAAACTCAAGTATTATGAGAATAATTTGAGGAGGCTCATCAAGGAAAGCATAATGAAAATGGAGGAGGTTACTTCAAGCATATGTGCGGTTGTAGCTAACCTTGGAAAATGAGCTAATGAAGAAATAAAATCTTTGGAAGGGCCAAGTAAGAGGACCAGGTAGATCTTGAGGAAGAAATCCATGTAATAATTTGCTACTTCAGCTACAATATCCATACAGGAAACTGCAATGATTGGAAAAGAGGCTGTGAAGATGATCCTGGAATTAGAAGACTAGGGTCTTCTTTGTTGCTATAGTTTTTGTTCTGGTCCTGTCTACTGGATGTTATAACTGGTTCTAAAATTTAGTTATTAGTGTTAAGACTTATTTTGAGTTTCTAGGTCTCTATAAAACCTATGTTCTTTTTCTTTTTTATGGTTTTGGTCTGTGGTTTCAGGTCCTTGTAAAACCTAATTTTGTTGTTGGTTTACAGTAAGTTTTAGGAATGTCCTTCCTATTGGGTGTTATCACTTCATCTTTATTTCTCTATTAAATGGTTTTGGGGTCCCTTCAAAACCTTCTTTTACCTTAATCTATAAAAAAAACATTACCTCCCATACATTTTATACATAGATCCAAACACTATTGTGCATGTCATAGAATGCATGCACATTATACAAATCATTATTTTTTATTAAATAACTAAATAAAATGTCACAAAAATAGTGGTGAGCCTATAATTGATAAATATACTAATAAAACCACTAAAAGTGTGAGTACCTCTCCTAAAACACAAGTTCTAAGAACACAAATATGGGTACCAAAGAAATTTTTAGAGTAAAACTAGTTTCAAATATCAAACATATAGCATGGAAAGGATATAAATTTATCTCTCAAGAATCATAATCAGTTTTCCAAGAAATTTGAGTTTGGAAATAAAAATTTACAAATTTTTGGTTATCATTGTCAAGGATTAGGAAAAAATTCCCAAGACATCACTCACCCTATTTCTACATTTGATCAGAAAGATTGCAAAGGCTTGGGCTATAGTGTAAATGTTAATACCAATCATTCAAAGATACATTTTATTTAAAAAAAGAATTTAAAAATGAGAATAAGTCATATAATAAATCATAAATATCAAATGTACCATTCTAGAAATAACAATGAGCACATCAAATGTTAAAATTGGGATTGTTAATAAAAAAAGGCCAAAAAGCATGATACACTGCACGATTCTATTATGAACGTATATGGCACATATGATATAGGGACTTCATAGAGGAATATACTTGATTATATACTTTGGTTATAGTGGAATATTTATTTATTTATGAAACCATTCAAAAAATAACAAAAAAAAAAAAGAAAAAAAACATCCAAAAATCCAAAGACACTTTCAATGCTTACATGTTCTTTTGGCCCCTTGGCATCTATGTGTTAGTTCCATGTTGAGGAGTAACATATAATTTACTCCTACATACACATACATATGCATACACATATACATGATACATTTATAGGTGTTGGTCCTTACTTTTACTCACATCACTATAATGTTGGGGGAACCCATCTTAGATGATGTAATTGATACACACAGGTTATATGATTCAATGATCAATCTACACTATCATGTTTGATTTTACATAACTTACAAATGCCTACTATCTATGATTATACATTAAAAAAGTCACTTTATATGTTATATACATGATTTTTTTTTATAACACATTCAATCCATGGGCCACTATGATGTTTTTATGTAAGTTTCTTATACATTTCCTTTGCTCACTTCTTTGAGTGTTTTACCTTGCTATTATCTTATTTTTTCTGAGCATTTGGATATGATTAATTATATGAGGCTCATATGAATATTTTTTCCTTCTTGGAAATTTCAATATGTCATTAAATTATATGTACATTTTGATATGTGATTCTCTTCTTTTATGGACATCTGACTCAGTCATATCCATTCAATTTTATGACATTTCAACATGCCCCTTGTTTGCGATCTCCTTGGACCATTGATTTTTGACTTCATTTTGAGTGCTCTTGTGTGTACGATTATTTTATTATTTATATTTTAATGCTACTATCTATATGTTTACATGATATTTATCATGCATCTTAGGCCTAATTATGATCACATTGGTTCTATGCACTTCAATGATACATTTACCTAGACATGTTTCTTTCTATATGCTACATGGTTACATTCATATATTTATAGTTATCTTACTCTTTTAAGGTGAGATAACTACCAGGTAATATATTTATCTCAACTCAAAGGGGGTAATATTAGTATGGGGAATGTAATGGTGAAATGGATTGCACATTCTCACTCTTTATAGATTATATTTAGGCATGCTTTGGAAGCATTTTTTCCACATTCACATAGTATATGGTACTTACACTAGTTTGTAAATTCATTGGGGGCATATCATGATGACATGGATTCCACACATTCATATTTTTATATTTAGTAAAAGAATTTTTTGGATGCATGTTATCCATGTTTATTTAGCATGGTATTTATAATTCATAGATTAACTCAGGGAATGTTTTGGTAATATGTTCTCCACACTTAGTTTTTAGCATCTCTAGTTTATAGTAGGGGATTGTTTTGGAAACATGTCTTCCACATTGGTATTTATGTTAGTTTTAATATTTACTGATATATAATGGGGGAATGCTTTGGATTCATGTCCTCCACACTTACACAGTTTTATGAATTGGCCAAAGCACATAGTTATATGATTATGATACACATTTGAGGTAGAATTATACACATGGTACCATTATTACATAGTTTCAACATGATATAAATCTAAGGTGCATGTTTTATGAAACATATGCATAATATTAAAAAATCCAAATCAAATTTAGATTCCAAAACTATTGCACATATTCATACCCAATAAACTTTAATGGACTTTAACGAGCTAATTTACTATAGTATTTGGTTTATCTTTTGGTATGGTTAGGGATATTAAATCAATTAATCTTGCCAAGTTTTCAATTTGGACTTGATCATCAACGCGTACTAGCTTATGAGTATCATTGGGTCATATGGTTAAACTAATCTCAACTACCAGGTGGAAACTCACTTTTTTTCTAATGTTGGAGCCATATGCCTTATAATGTCTCTCTCTCTCTCTCTCTCTCTCTCTCTCTCTCTCTCTCTCTCTCTCTCTCTCTCTCTCTCTCCTTAGATATATGCACTTTAAATATTTATCTATTTTTATAAAACTCTCAATTTTAGATCCTCACAATGATACATCTTTTTAAAAATAAGTTGTCAATAGGCAAGATGATTACATTGACACACATGTATACTCCTAAACCTTGTTATTTTAATTTCAATCTATTTCAATTACTTTTGACCTAGATTATATGCACTATAGAATGCTCTTAGTTTTAGGTAAAACACCGACAAATCATTCAAACCTAGATCTATCAAAGCAGTCAAATTCAAATCAATTAATGACAAGGTATGTATACACACCTAGGTACTTATTCCTTTCCTTTAAATTATAAATTTAATTAATAGATTAAATGGGGTCAAATTTAGATGATTTTTTTTTTAAATTAATTTTGTCTTGTACACTTTGAAAACTCATGACCTTGGTTGTTTTACTTAGTCCTACACATGCCTTATTTTTGCAAGCCTCACATCTTATCTATCTTATTCCCTTTGGCTATCCCTTAGTCTGAATAGCCATATATCAATGACACAAACATCCCATATTTCTCATAATGCTTAAAATGTACTTATCTTATAACTCTACAAGTTTTGATCATGATATTACTATCATCCTCCCTAGACACTAACATTTAGGAAAAATAATAACATCAATGTTATTGTCTTACCTTGATGTAAGTGTTTAGTACCCTCAAGTCATCTAATTTAAAAATGAAACATATATTAATGGTTGTCATAAGTTATTTAATTTGATTTATATCTTTATAGGATTGGTATAAATATAATATGAACCCTCATCCATTAATCACCAAGAAATCAAACCAAAAGAACACTCAAGAAGCACTCAAGTTATGAAAAGATTTTGTATTCTACTCTATTTAGATATCAATAAAATAACAAACCTAAATATAGGTCTAAATTAATAAAGGAGTATTCATTATGTAATATTTTCCAAGTTAAAAATTAGGTAAGCATTGTAGTTTCTTTACATACATTACATGATTCACACATAATCCAACATGTACAGTAAAACTACAAGAGTCTAAGGGCCTCTTCTAGAGTATTGGATATGTAGGAAATGTCCTTTAATAGAAAGGTTATTATGGATTAGACTGACACTATGTGTCCACTAATCAATTTTCCCCCAAGTTCACATTAAATATGGAAATATAAGCTCTTTCCATTTCACTATGAGTGATAGTTTATGACCCAGATATGAATACACTAGAGAGAATGTGAAGCCAAACCTAGAAGCATCTAGGGGGTTACATCTTATTTTAGTGAATATTCCATACATGACACTAGCATTAAACCTATAAAATACCATAGATAAAATTATCCTAGGTTGACATAAGTGTCTAGAGAGCTAAAGTCACTAGATCTAAAATCTACCAAGTATTCTAAAATCATCTTCCTACTTGATTCTCACCTGTATAAGATCTAACATTGTATTAGCACCCAGAAACAACTAAGTAATTTCTTTTATGTCATTTATATATCTAACATAGTTTTAATTTTCATTAATATCCTATCTTAGTTTTATACATTTAGAATATGTTACATCTGAGTGTAGCACATTAATTGGCCCACTATAGATCTAATATGCTCCCTTGTGCTCTGTTATTTCTATATCCCTATCCATATCTACTCAATTAGGATAACCTCTTATCCAAATCAGGGTTTAAAAAAGGGTAAAATAAGAGAAATAGAATTTATAATTGTATTTAAATTTACACATAGAAATATTAGTAGGAGAACTACAATTGAGTTTGATCCCTCTTTATAGTATTGACAATGTAGTCTAGTACTTAGTAATTCAATGGGGATTGGACATGGTGAGTCAAACATTATCCTTTTTACTGAGCACCCTTATTTAATATCAATCTACTTTGAGTGTAAGAAACTATGTTTTATCATTAAAGGTATCTTATTTGATATTTCATATCTGAAGGTGCATCAACAACCCTAATAGATATAGGCACATGTCAAGCAACATTCAATTTTTTTTATAGTAAACTAATACAAATCTACTATAAATGGACTTCAGTAACCTACACTATTGTCTAACTTTAGTAGTCTTATTGTTCTAAACTTTTAGGGTTTAGATAATGTAAATCCTATGTTTGATTAAAGGGTGGAGTAATTTAAATTAATGAAATTAAATGCATAAATTGTCACTAATTTGTTATAGATTTTGACTAGCTTTGTCTTTCTAAAAATAGTAATAAATATATGAAAATAAAGACTTATCTAGAAAACACCTAATATAAAAAATATAAGTGATAAAATATAATATATAAATAGGTTTGAGTTTCATCAACTATATCTCTATATGATAACCTCTCCTAGACAATAGTGCCACATTTGGATAGTAGTGTCATGTGGTTCTAGTGTCTTGAAAATGGCACTAGTGTCCTACATGGAAGACTATTCTAGACTTTTGGGTGTACCTATGCCTATGTTTTTGGGTTATGTTCTCATGTGCATGAATTATTAAACTTTGTATTATTATTTTAATAGATGATTTGTGATGCAAACCCTAATCCTTCTTACAAGTAAGGCATGAGCTGAAAGTTGTGTTCACTAGTAAGATAGGATGGACATCCTAAACGCCCTACTATAAATAGAGTTTCATACATACCAATACTCTTAGGATGGATCAATTTTGATGTATTTTTCACCACCTAAGTGTCATTAAAAGTGTAAGTGATGCTAGAATGATAGTGGTCTTGAATGTCTTAAGTGTGTTTGAGATTTGAAATCTAGAAAATATAAGTTCGGGGCAACTGTAGATGGTAGTATGCAGAATTAGGGTGGAATAATAATTAATAACCTTGATTTTACTCAACTTATTTCTTGTTAGAATGGGTATTTTGCATCTAATTTCCATATAGTGTCTAGAGGTCTAAAATTCATGTATTTATAATGTTTTGTAGCTTGTGTAAATAATAAAATATGATTAGGCTGACCTTAAGAGGGTTTTAAGTTTTTAAATATATCCATTTGTGAAAGATAAGGTAAATGACATTAGCACCATTTTGGGGACACTAACACCATGTGGATCTAGTGTCCTTAATTGGGTGCTAATTTTTAGCTAGTAGATTGTTAGGCACAAAGGGATAAGATTGGGAAATGAGGATCTAAGATTGTGTTTAAACTAATTAAGGACACTTGTGGTCTACACAAAGGATGAAAAAGTGTGATAATAGGTTGTAGGATAGGTTTCGGGCTAAGCTAGGAATAATTTGTCTCAATTATCACTCTTAGCACTCAAATACCACTTTTAGGTGATTACAATTTCCTTCCTTTTATGCTATAAACTTATTAGAGTGAAATGACTAGTATAAATGAAAAAACAAGTGTACTTAAACTTAACTAGGAAATGAAACCCATGAAGAGGAGTATGAGTATGTGAAGCTAGGTTTACGTATGTAAAGCATGATCTAGATCCTAACCTATAAATGTAATGTGCATAAATAATTCCTTACCTAAGATATATCAAAAGTAAAATATTATGTTAAATAAATAATTAACTAGGTAAGGAGATGGGAAAGAGGAAAGGAATGCATACACCTCATTGGGTACATGAAGCAATGCATGAACCTAGTGACAGCTTGTGTGTGTGTGTGTGTGTGTGTGCTTATATAATGATAAAATGGTTGAATAACTTAGACTAAGATACCAAATATCTCAATCCTCTTGTGTGGGTGGCTCAAGAACTCAACTAGTTATTAATACCTCATTACCCACCCATGTTTGGTGGATATTAAACTATGAATAGCTTAGATTGGATTGATAGTGTGTCAAACATGTTAGGTTATGGAGCTAAAAGCTTCACTGATGCAAACATGGAGGAGGTTGATAAGAGGTTGCTAAGTTGTAGAGCAACTGACGTCAGTTTGATCAACTGACGTCAGTCATATCCAATGAGCAGAGCAACTGACATCGGTCAGGTATCGGCTAACGTCGATCATCTCCATCTAGACAAGGACTGATGTTGGTTGCCTGTACAGTTCCAAAACTATCAATTTCATGAATAGTTTGTTAATGAACTAGTTGTTTGCATGTTAAAGGCTAATTTTAGTCTTGGAGTTATAGATCTAATTATTATAATTGGATGTCTAATTATTGTTTGCATGGGATCTATATAATAGACTCATGGGATATATTGTAAAGTGTGAGGGATCAAAGCAGGGATTCCCTGGGTGCTAGATAGAGAGAGTGAGCTTGGATCCTCATAGTGCCATAGTGCCAAGTGTGTATGATCAGGTAGATCTGTGGGAGAGTAAGGTCTAGTAGAAGATCTACAGGGGTGCTAATTTGGAGGACAAGGGTTCTTCATGGTAAGATCAGGTTGGTCTATAGGTGTGCAAGATCAGGTAGAGATCTACATGTGGTAAGTAAGGTTGGTTGATCTGTAGGTGTGTGTGTGTGAGAGATATCTAGGTTTATAGGTGTGAAAAACTAGGCTGATTTGTAGGTGTGTAAGATTAGGGAGGTCAGTAACACAATAGGTAGCAAGATCAAGTGAGATCTACTTAGAGTACATTATGTACTTGGAGTATGTGTGAATACTCAGACTTAGAGTATGTGGAGTACTTGGTGGACTGGTAGTATTGTTACTAACTGGTGGATTGGTAGTATTGTTACTAGCTGGTGGAGGTGAACAATAACTCTGTGTTTGAGTTGATTGTTGGGACAGTAATTGAGAGAGTGAGCTCTTGAAGAGATTTACTATTTATGCCCTAGAGGTGTGGGAGCCCTAGAGGAGTGTAAGGAAGAAGACTGTGGCATCTTCTTTATTGTATTTCCTTTTGTAAGAGTATTAATACAATTAGTTGTTGTCTCTCATATTCTATGTTATTTCTAAGTTTTAGTTACTATTTACTTCTAGTTAAATTCTACATTTAGTTGTTTGGTAATCAATTATACTCCTGGGTCCTAACAAAGTGGTATCAGAGCTAAGGTTGCAGGGAGCAAGTTTGTGTTTGATTATAGGTCACTCTCAGGGGTTTTTGATTGAGTGGGAGTATAGCAATGGTAGAAGAAAGTAAGCTAAGAATGGAGGTATTCAAAGGCATGAATGATCAATTATGGAGTTATGGAAAGAAAGAGCAGGAAAAGAAAAATTGTCAGTTGATAGCGGATCAGCATAAAGGGAATGAAGAAGCATGTGTTGTAGGTATTGTTGCATGGATTGCTCTTGTATGTTCCTTGGATAAAGTAGAATCTTGGTTTATAGATTCTATTGCCTCTTTCCATGTAGACCCAAATAGAGTATTTTTCCATGTTAAGGTCCATGGAGACTTTGGAAAGATTTATTTAGGGGTTGGTGAGCCTTGTCAAAGTATTGACAAAGGGGAAGTGTGGCTGAAATTGTAGATGGACAACACATGGGTGTTGAAGGAGGTCATGCAGGTCCCAGTCCTAGAGATGCGGCTAATTTCTACAAAAAAGTTGGGTGATGAGAGATGCATAGTAACTCTCACAGTAGATTCTTGGAATGTTACCAAGGATACACTTGAATTAGCATGTGGTAAGAAAGTAGGTACTCTTTATCTATCTACTTGTATTATTGATTCTTCTTTTGTTGTGAAGATGTGGCTTTGTAGGCTTGGTCACATGAGCAAAAAGGAGATGCATGTTCTTAAGAGGAAGTTAGATGTGTTTGATAGACTTAAGAGCTAGAAAGCCTTGGTGTTTACGGAGGAGATGATGGATAGAGATCAGTGGAGAAGGCTGAATAACTTTGAGCAATGTAGTTTGGATAGGGTTTTGATCGAAAGAGAGATCAGAGGTAAAAAGTCATCACTCATAGGAAAACATAGTTACCGGCATTGGTCAAGAGGAACCAACATCGATCAACTAGGTACCAAAATTGGTCATGTGTAGATAGGCAAAGTTGGTAATGTCAGGTCGGTGGACACCGATGTCAGTCAGGTAGACACTGGTGTCAGTCAGAGAATCGATGTCGGTTGGGTGCAGACTGGGAGGTGACCAACATTGGTCACTGACAGAATGGATTTTGGGTAGACAACAAGCTGTCAAGGAGTCTCAAACACCCATGTGGAGGACTAAAAATGTAAGTAAGCCTCAAATTCATTATTCCCCTTCTTTACACTACTTGTTGCTCACTAATGGTCAAGAACCAGGAAGTTTTAAAGAAGTAAAGCAAGTAAGATCCAAGAAACTATGGGAGCATGGCATGGATGAGGAAGTTGATTCCTTAGGAGAGAACCAAACAAGAGATTTGGTAGAGTTTCCAGCCAGGTTAAAGAAGAGAGAGAATGGACACATGAGATGAAAGGCCAGGGTATATGGTCTTGAGAAAGCTACAAGACAATGGTACAAGTTTGATAGGTGTATGACAAAGCATGGCTTTAGTCAGTGTCATTGTAACCATTGTGTTTACTTTACCAAGTTAGATGATGGTCACAATATTATCCTGTTATTATATGTGGATGATGTGCTTGTTGCATGTACATACATACAGGGTTTTGCTAAACTATAGGTAAAGTTAGTTTAATGGTATGCCATGAAGAATTTGGGAGCAATGAAATTCTTTGGCATGAGTAATCCTAGAGACAGGGAAGATCACAAGTTGATGTTGTCACATGATGATTGTGTGAAGGTAGTGCAGGATGCAGAACTGGGTAGCACACCTATGGATGGATAGTTCACAAAATAGGGTCCCCAATCACATGATGAGGTTGAGTACATGTGTACTCCCTATTATTTCCCTAGTACTGGGAGTTATCAGCAAGTTTGTGGTCAATCTAAGAAGGAAGCGCTAGAAAGCAGTTCAGTGGGTTCTCAGGTATCCGAGAGGGACCAGTAATAGGTTGACATGATATGCAGGGTCAAGTTCTTTTCTACATAGGTTTGTAGATGTGGATGTGGCAGGTTACTTGGATGACATGCGATGCACCACAAGATGTGTGGTGGTTGGTCTTCAAGATTGAGCTTGAAGAGGGATACAAGCTAGGAAACAAATTAGATGGTGTATAGGTATAGGTATACTGCAGCTATTTATCTCCAAGTGGGAGATTGTAAAGTTGTGGAGCTAAAAGATTCACTAATGCAAACATGGAGGAGGTTGTTGAGAGGTTGCTAAGTTTTAGACTAACTGATATCGATCTGATCAACTGACATTGGTCATATCCAGTGAGCAGAGCAACTGACATCAGTCAGGTATCAGCCAACATTGGTCATCTCCAGCCAGATAGGGACCGACATCAGTCGCCTGTGTAGTTTTAAAACTGTTAGTTTCATGAACAATTTGTTAACAAACCGGTTATTTGCATGTTAAAGGCTAATTTTAGTCTTGGAGCTGTAGACCTAATTATTGTAATTGGATGTCTAATTATTGTTTGCATGGGATGTATATAATAGACTCATGGGCTATATTGTAAAGTGTGAGGGATCAAAGTAGGGATTCCTTGAGTTTTAGATAGAGAGAGCAAGCTTGGCTCCTCATAGTGCCATAGTGCCAAGTGTGTATGATCAGGTAGATCTCTGAGAGAGCAAGGTCTGGTAGAAGATCCACAGGGTTGCTAATTTGGAGGACAAGGGTTCTTCATGGTATGTAAGATTAGGTTGGTCTGTAGGTGTGCAAGATAAAGTAGAGATCTACATGTGGTAAGTAAGGTTGGTTGATCTACAGGTGTGTGTGTGTGGGAGATCTAGATTTGTAGGTGTGCAAAACCAAGTTGTTTTGTAGGTGTGTAAGATCAGGGAGGTCAATAACGATCTACTTGGAGTACATTGTGTACTTGGAGTATGTGTGAATACTCAGACTTGGAGTACGTGGAGTACTTGGTGGACTGACAATATTGTTACTGACTGGTGGACTGGCAGTATTGTTACTAGCTGGTGGAGGTAAACAACAACTCTATGTTTGAGTTGATTGTTGGGACCGTAATTGAGAGAGTGAGCTCTTGAAGAGATTTACTGTTTATGCCTTAGAGGTGTGGGAGCCCTAGAGGAGTGTAAGGAAGAAGACTGTGGCATCTTCTTTGGTGTATTTCCTTCTGGAAGAGTATTAATAAAATTGGGTATTGTCTCTCATATTCTGTGTTATTTCTGAATTCTAGTTACTGTTTACTTCTGGTTAAATTCTGCGTTTAGTTGTTTGGTAATCAATTGTGCTCCCGGGTCCTAACAAAACCCTCTCATGTGGGTGGATTAAGAACTAAATAAGGATTTAAATCCAAAATTTACCACACATTTATAGTAAATGCATATGAAATTTAAATGCACAAAGTGCTATAAATATCTAAGTATATCTAATTTTGTATGTCAATTCCATGGCCACTCAGTTACATTAGGTGGCTCTCGTATTTTTAGGAATGCCAAATACTATAGATGGTGTAAGTAATGGAACTAGTGATAACTTAGAATATGATTTCAAGTGTATACATCATATAATATGACATCGAATTTACCATTTCATCTAATCAACTTGTGTGTATCTAAGCTTATGGAAACAATGTGACATGCACATCCATAAATTTGATATCTAGGTATATTATTCTATACTGATTTTTAATAAATAAATCTAAGTATCTAAACTAAATATGGGAATTATCATGTCATGAATGATGCCCCTAATCTGAATAACTGATATTAATCTAAGCGAAACTAGTATTAATATGATAAAAAAATATGAGCATAACTATAAAACCTATAGCTAAATATATGCAAATATGTATTATACCTATTATACTATTTTAGCCAATATGAACTATCCTAAAACTATGGATATTGGAAAATAACTCCACAATGTGGATTGTAGGGCCATGTGGTGCTAGTGTCCCTATTTTCACACTAATGTTTGTTTGGTCTGAATTTTGTCACTATACTATTTTTTGAGTCACTATATTTTCTTGTGTCTAAATTTTTAAAACTAAGCCTGTGTGCTATAAAAATTTATTTGAATGTAATATAGGATCCTAATCTATATGAGAAGCCTATGTGAATTCCCCTTATTTTTAGGGTAGTCTTCGAACATGTGCAATAAATATCCTTAAAATTAATAGATCTACAAAATGTGTGTTATCTAGAGCATATATGATAAATGTGTAATATCCCAATATAATATGAAAACATAACATAAAAATTTAAGATAATTTGATCATGACTATGTAACGAAAGATGTATTTCATGTCTATCATTGCATAAGTGTGTCAGCATACATGCAATCAATGTATATAATAGCAAATCTAAGTATAACTAAGTAGTTGCCTAGGGGGTGGGGCATGATATCCATCATAACACCCAAGTAGGAAGGGTAGATGCATTATTTCCATCATGTCATCAAAAAATGGTGTCTGTAACAAGCAAAGACAAGGGTCATGACTATGACACATATAAGAAAGAATACATACAAAACACATGAGACACACAAATTAGGCCAAGGGGACACAATACAAGGGACATGGGCACATGTCACTAAATATGAGAAAATACATATAAGGACATGTTCAAATGTCCACATGCAAAATAAAAAATCAAGTTGGCTTAGAGCCACATATAATGACATATTCAAATGTTTGAATACACAATCAAGAAAGCACACTCGAAGGACATGCACACATGTCCAATGCATAATTACTATGAATATAAATGTTATAGAGCCAAAGATTAATGAAATATTCAAATGAAAGAAGCATACAAATAAAATCAAGTATAAACTATGAAATATATAAATGAAAGCATGCATAAATATGTATTACAAATTTATGTAAAATCTAGGATATACATATGTTGAGTCTAAATTCGTGATATACAAAAAAAAATTGGGTAAGAGTAGATATGATCAATATCAAGATATAAAAATGCTAAAATTGGAATGTATAGAATGTAAGGATAGAACCTTATAATAGAAATTATGTTTAGGATGCCCCTAAGTGGGTAAATGTATCAAATGAATAACCATGAGTTGGTGTATATGCCCCTAATGGTAGATGATATCATGTCTAG
Source organism: Torreya grandis (assembly GCA_037957365.1). Classification (NCBI taxonomy): domain Eukaryota; kingdom Viridiplantae; phylum Streptophyta; class Pinopsida; order Cupressales; family Taxaceae; genus Torreya; species Torreya grandis. The sequence goes on from JARHVA010007434.1 coordinate 636,428, forward strand.
ATTAGTGTAGTGGACCTCACTCCTATATGAAATATGCAAACACTTGACAAGAATAAGTGAAGCATGTAGTATGATAAAATAAACTATACTAAGATAGCTATCATATGTAGTGTCTATAAATATAATAAATTTAAACATAGAAATGTATACAATTTGTAATTTGTCTTTTATGAGTAATATTTGAATTTTTTTTGTTTATTTGACACATTATATTATTTTTGTATTCTATGGATAGAATCTATGTATAAGCAATATGAAAATGAACTATGTACAATGAGAAACAGATAAGGAAAGTATGTATAATAGAGTAGGAACCATACTAACCAATGAGTCTCATTGGAGACTCACTATCACTTTGTTAAAAACAAGAATGGTAATCTCTTGTGCAGTGTGAATGTTATGATGTAGTCAAATATTGTTGCAATAGGAAATTGAGTATTTTTTATCATCATAATCATAATATTATTCAACATCATAATCATGATAACCTAGAATGATAGAGGGAATTTCCTCATACTATAGAGTTAACCTTTCTAGATTGTGCTTTTGAATATTAATTATGATTTTTCCCTTTAAAACTTTTCTTTTGCAGGCTATTTTGGTAGAAATCCTTTTTTAAGAATGCTTGTTAGCTTATCATGATATTGAATTTGCATATAAAGTTCCTTATCTTTTTGTAACATGACCTATGTATTTGGAAATTTTGCTTTTATAAATTGTATCTATGATTGATGTGCCTCATGATGTTTAATAAATCCCAAACCCTATCGACCAATATTATCAACTACTAGAATAGGATAACTGATGCCTTGGGCCTGCTTGCCTAAACCTTGACCAGGATAATCTAGACATTATAGATATTTTTGACCAAATCCATACTTCTATAAAAGTTGAACCTTAGTTTGGAGAGGTAGGTTTTATTTATTTACTTTATTAACTTGTGATTTTACTATTTCTTGTTCTGATTGTGCTTTTGGAACCATTTGTTGTTTTGAGTTATGATTTGGTAACCATTTTTTTATTGATTCTAAATTTGACCCTTTTAAATTTGTAGATGTGTATTTCTATGTCCTATGGATTATTTGTCACTTTATGAGTCATTTTTATCCATTATCTATTATATTTTACTTTTTAATGCTAAAAATGAATTGGTGTGGTGTTCATGCATGTATGATATGCACAATAATATCTGGATCTCCTTACTAGGTGTAGAAGCGGTAGGTTAATAAACTTATATTTAATAATTTATGTTAGTAACTCACTTTAAATCTTATTTTATCTTTAAATTTGTTTTGAATCACTAGTAATATATTAATTTTTTTATGATTTATGGTTTGGATATGTAACATTGTTTGCCTTAAATTGACTAGGTCAAAATACATATGCATGACTTACATTATTTTTACTGGAGGGCTTTGCCTTCTAAATTTATTTTCCAATGTTGTAATATTTTCATGTAATGTTTGATTTTTATTTTTTAAACCTAAAATAATCTTTCTCATATTGATCATTTGATCACATATAGTCTCACAAGTGCAAACCCTAGCTATTTTTGATTGAACATGTAGGCACACACCCTATAGGGAAGAGGTGTGAGTAGGATGAATATAGGGATTAGTGAAATTGGTATAGGATAATTCATCTCATGTAGGGTGATATAATATACCTATTTAGATGGAAATTATCTATCACACTTATGAATATGAGGAGGAAAAGGAGTTTCTTTCTTGTGCATAAGATATGACATTAAAACTTGAAACAAAGTTGTTAGCTTATGTGGTAAATCCTCTATGTATATATAAGTTTACTTGTTAATTGAAATGTTCATAGGATAAATATAACATGCTATGGAATATGACATATATTTCAATTGATAGAAAGCATCATATATACAAGTTTTTGTATTTTTTGAGTTTATTCTAAATCAAAAGGAACAAGCATGCAAATGAAAGTATTAAACTTTGTAACAAGAAGTGATTAATTTATTTTGTAATTATAATAACTATTATATGAATATAAATAAAAATATATATGGGCTTGAAATCTAAATTCTATAAATGTAAACCCTATGGTTATCTAGGGTTAGGGTTTGTGCAATGTTTAAAGAAAGTTGGGCTCACCAAAATTTTTAACCTTTTAGGTTTTAACTAATGTAAATACTATTTTTGATTAAAGTGTTGAGTATTATAAATCAATAAAACAATATGCATAAAATAACCATTGATTTGTTATAGATTTTGACTAGCTTTAACTTTATAAAAATAGTAATAAAAATGTGTAAATAAAGACTTATGTAGATAACACTTGATACAAAATATCTGAGTGTTGAAAACTGAGATATGAAAAAGGCTAAGTGTTATCAACTAGATCCCTATATTAAAACCCTCCTGGACATTAGTTAAACATTTGGATAGTAGTTCTATGTGGCTTTACTATCCTAAAAATGGTTCTAGTGTCATTTATGTAGGACTATTCCAAACTTCTAGGTGTACTTTGACCTATGTTTTTAGGTTTTGTTCTTACATGCACAAAGTTTAAAACTCTATATTATGACTATATATCTAATTTATGATGCAAACCCTAATCATACTTGAAATTAATTCATTGGTTTAAAAGTGTGTTCATTAATAGAATAGGCTAGACATCCTCAAGACCTCGCTATAAAGAGAGTTACTAACATACCAATACTCCAAAGAGGGATCAAGCCCAATGTAGTTATCCCCACCTAAGTTTTGGTGTAAGTGTAAGTGATGATAGAATGATAGTGGTATTGAAATCCTTGATTGTGATTAAGATTGGAAATATGTAAAATCTAATCTTAGGGCAATTATAGGTGGTAGTATGTAGAAGTAGGGTAGAATAGGGATTAATAACCTTGATTTTACTCAATTTGTTTCTTGTTTTAATGGGTATTTTACATCTAAAAGTTATATATTTATAGTGCTATGTATCTTATGAGAATAATAAAAGATTGTTAGGTGGGCCATAGGAGGGTTTTAATTTTGAAAACATATCCATTCTAAAAATATAGGATAAAGGACATTAGTGTTATTTTGGGGAGACTAATACCATGTGGCTCTAGTGTCCTTAATGTGGCACTAATATCTAGCTATTGGATTACTAGGAACAAAGGGATATGATCAATAATTGAGGGTCTAAGACTATGTTTAAGCTTATTAGGGATTCATGTGGTCTACACAAAGGGTGGAAAAGTGTGATAATATGCTCTAGGATAAGTCTAAGGATAAGTTAGGAATAAGTTATCTAAAGTATCACTCTTATCACTCAAATACAACTTTTAGTTTATTAAACTCATCTAATAATATTATTAGATTATATTGTTGATCTACCACTTTCAAAATAATGATTTCTTTATGTTTCTTTGTTATTCAATAGACATTATCTATTGGGATAAGTTCATAGTCAATAGAATTGCTTGACATGTATTATTAACTAAGGGTAAGGCTATCCATAAGTAGTTAAAGTTTATGTTCCTAATCATAAGCATGAAAAATCACATATTCTACTAATATTCACTTTCATTTACCTAAACTAGTCAATAAAGATCCTAATTTCAACTAAGTACATCTATTCTTAGTGTTTTATAAAACAAATATATATTTTATAGTTATCGATTCCTAAAATTAGAATTATTACTTATTTTATGCCTTTATAATTTTCATATCCATCTATTTTTACACCTATGTCATTACTATTTTGTAAAAGGGTTATAGACTTTATTAAATGAGTGAATAATAAAAAAATCAATGTATTTCTAACACTTATATCTCAATTCCTCATGAGCTAAGGAAAAGATTAAAAAATGGAAATCAAAAGGAAGAAACAACACATTATTACATTCCATTTTTTGAGGAGCATTCACTTTGTCTAAAGTGGAAGTGGCTCAAATGTAGTCTCAAGAAGTCTTTAATAGTGTTATTTATTATATCATATATTCTTGAAAACATTGAATAGTTAGATGTTCATAAATCAGTTCAATGTAAATTTTAGGATCCCTTATAATAAATTCCATTGTATTTAATTGATGAATTTTTAAATATTTGTTTCAAAGTCATGAATAATCCAAGGGGAGGAGAGATATGAAACTAAACACATTAAAGACCATCTATTTGTTTTACATATACATACAAATAGTTGTACTACATATATAGATAGCTAGCTACATTGTATATTCAAATAGCCAATTACATTGTATATCTTTCTAGACATAAAATATTTTTTTGTTGGGTATCTTCCTAAAGGTTTTGGGGTAAAGGTAAAAAGTAAATAAAAGTTCCCTAAAATTATTGTGATTTCATATTTGGATTCCTCTCAAAGAATTATGTAAATTCAAAAATAATCATCTCAATCTAAGTTTATATGCAAAATTTATGGCCTTGGGAAGTTGGTACAATTCACATTAGATATGTAATTAGTTGGTTACATTACATATTCACCTGACTAGTTGCATTGCATATGCAATCAACTAGTTGATATGGAATGTAACTGACCAATTGATACGTAATGTAACCAATAAACTTAATATGTAATGCAACTGTGTTAGGTTGTGGAGCTAAAAGCTTCACTGATGCAAATAGGGGAGGAGGTTGTTAAAGGTTGCTGAGTTGCAGAACAACCGGCATCGGTCTGATCAGCTGACATTGGTCAAATTAGTGAAGAGAAGCAACTGACGTCAGTCAAGGATCAGCTGGCATCGATCACCTCCAGGCAGACAGGGACCGATGTCAGTCACCTGTGTGGTTTAGAACTACAAGTTTTATGGGCAATTAGTTAACAAACCAAATGTTTGCATGTCAAGAGATAAATCTAGACTAGAAGCTGTGGATCTAATTATTGTAATTAGATGTGTAATTATTGTTTGAATGAGATCTATTTAAGAGACTCATAGGCTGTATTATAAGGTATTTTAGTTTGAGTTGAGCAAAGTTAGCTCCTTCTATGTGTGAGGTGAGCAAGGGTGTTCCTCCTAGTTCCACAATAGTACCAAGTGTGGGTGATGGTTTTGGAGAATCAAAAGGGTTCTTTAGGGGTGTAGGATCTTGGTCAGCAGGTGTGCATGGCTACATTAGGAGATCTACATGGTAAGTAAGATCATCGATCTACAGGTGTATGTGTGTGCATGATCTAGGTTTGTAGGTGTGTAGAACTAGATTGATTTATAGGTGTGCAAGATTAGGGAGGACAACAACACAATAGGGAGCAAGATCAGGCAGGATCTACTTGGAGTATAGCATGTACTCAAAAAGAGAGCAAAGAGGAAGGCAAGGAAGTTCCTTCCATAAGTAAGATCATTTGAGGTTCAGGTTGTTGCAGTTTAGGGGAGATCTACTTGAAGTATGATTGTGTACTTGTGGAGTGCGTGGAGCACTTATGGAGTGCATGGAGCACTGGTGTATTAGCAGTAGTGGATACTAACTGGTTGGAGGTGAACACTAACTCTATGTTTGAGTTGTGTGTTGGGACCATAAGAGAGAGAGCTTTGAGGGAAGATTTACTGTTAATGCCCTAGAGGTGTGTAAGGAAGAAGAATTATGGCAATCTTCTTTATTGTATTTCCTTCTGGAAGAGTTTTAATACAAGTTGTGTATTGTCTCTCATACTCTATGTTATTTCTAAATTCTAGTTACTTGTGTATTTTGGCTGATTTCTACATGTTAAGTTGCTTGGTAATCAATTGTGTGCTTCCGTTATTTCCCAACAAAGTGGTATTAGAGCTAAGGTTACAGGGAGTAGGTTTTATGTTTGATTATAGGTCACTCTCAGGGGTTTCTGATTGAGTGGGAGTAGAGCAATGGCAGAAGAAAGTAAGCTAAGAATGAAGAATTGAAAAGCATGAATGGTCAATTATGGTCCTATGGAAAGAAAGAGCAGGGAAAAGAATATTGTTGGTTGGTAGAAGATCAGCATGAAGGAACTGAAGAAGCAGATGTTGTAGGGGTTGTTGCATAGGATGCTCTAGTATGTTTCTTGGATAAAGTAGAATCTTGTTTTATAGATTCTATTGCCTCTTTCCATGAAGTCTAAAATAGAGTATCTTTTCATGGTAGGGTCTTTGGAGACTTTGGAAAGATTTATTTAGGGGCTGGTGTGCCTTGCCAAAGAATTGGCAAAGGGGAAGTGAAGCTAAAATTGTAGGTGGCCAACACATTGGTGTTGAAGGAGGTCATGTAGGTCCCAGGCTTGGAGATGTGGCTAATTTCTTCAAGAAATTTGGGTGATGAGAGATGCACAAGAACTCTCACATCAGATGCACTTGAATTAGCTAGTGGTAAGAAAGTAGGTACTCTTTATCTACTTGCTTATATTACTGACTCTTCTTTTGTTGCAGAGACATGGCTTTGTAGGCTTGGTCACATGAGCAAAAAGGAGATGCATGTTCTTAAGTGGAAAATTGATGTGTTTGATAGACTTAAGAACTGGAAAGCCTTGGTGTTCTTAGAGGAGATGATGGATAGAGACCAGTGGATGGGGATAAATACTTCTAAGTAGAGCAGTTTGGATAGGGATTTGATTCAAAGAAAGCTTATGGGTAAAAAGTCATCACTCATAGGCAAACACAAGTACCAGCATCAATCAGGAGGAATCAGTATCAAACAGACAAGTGCTGATGTCAGTCATGTGCAGACTAAAGCTAGTGATGTCAGGTAGGGTAAGACTAACATCAGTCAGGAGGACCAACGTTGGCAATAGGTAAGACTGACATCAGTTAGGAGGATTGATGTTAGCAATAGCGACACTGATGTCGGTAGAGTTGGTAGTTAGGATAGGCACATGGAAACTGATGTCAGTCAGATGCAGACTATGTGGTGATCGAGGTTGGTCACTGTAACAGATTTTGGGTAGACAACAAGCTGTCAAGGAGTCCCAAATTCCCATATGGAGGACTGAAGGTGGTAAGTAAGCCTCAAATTCATTGTTCCTCTTCTTTATACTAGTTGTTGATTGTAGAGCAGGAAGGATCTAAGAAACAGTGGGAGCATGGCAGGAATATGATGCAAAACCAAATGGGAGATTTGGTAGGGTTGCCAGCCAGTATGAAAGCATAGAGATGAATGGATACCTTAGTTAAAGAATAGAGAGAATAGACACGTGAGACTAAAGGCCAAGTCATATCATCTTGAGGAAGCTATAGGATAGTGGTATAGGGTTGACAGGTGGGGGACAAAGCATGGCTTTAGTCAATTTTAGGGTAACTACTATGTTTGTCTTACCAGGTGGATGATGATAGCTACATTATCTTGTTACTGTATGTGGATGGTATGCTAGCTAGCAAGTTTACACATACAGGGTTTTACTGAGCTAAGGGTAAGGTTAGTTTAATGGCATGTCATGAGGAATTTGGAGTAGCAAAATTTTTTGGCATGGGAGACATGGAAGATCACAAGTTGATTTTGTCTCTAGTGGGAGCTGATGTGAATCAAGTGTTGGTGAGGTTCAAGATGTAGAACTAGAGCACACTAACTGCTAGATAGTTCAGTGTCCAAAATCACATGAGGTCTGGTATAGACCTGAGTTTGCCCAAGTAGTGGGTGATGTCAAAAATTTTGGAGGTGATCTGGGAAAGAAGCACTGGAGGGTAGTTCAGTCGATTCTCAGGTATTTGAGAAGGACCAGTAGTAGGTTGACATGCTATGCAGGGTCAAGTTCTTTTCTACATGTGTTTGTAGATGCGGATGTGGTAGGTTACTTGGATGACAGGAGGTGCACCATAGGTTGTGTGGTGGGTGGTCTTTAGGATTTATCTTGAAGAGGGATACAAACCAAGAAATAGATTAGATGGGGTACAGGTACAAGTACAGTGCAGTTGTTTATCTCCAAGTGGGAGATTGTTAGTTTGTCGAGCTAAAAGCTTCACTGATATAAATAGGGGAGGAGGTTGCTAAAGGTTGTTGAGTTACAGAGCAACTGGCATCGATCTGATCAGCCAACGTTGGTCAAATTAGTGAAGAGAAGCAACCAATGTCGGTGAGGGATCAGCCAGCATCAGTCACCTCCAGGTAGATAGGAACTGATGTCGGTTGCCTGTGTAGTTTAGAATTGTAAGTTTTATAGGCAGTTAGTTAATGAACCAAGTGTTTGCATGTCAAGATCCAAATTTAGACTAGAAGCTATGGATCTAATTATTGTAATTAGATGTCTAATTATTATTTGCATGAGATCTATTTAAGAGACTCATAGGCTGTATTGTAAGGTGTTCTAGTTTGAGTTGAGCAAAGTTAGCTCCTTCTATGTGTGAGGTGAGCAAGGTTGTTCCTCCTAGTTCCACAGTAGTACCAAGTGTGGGTGCTAGTTTTGGAGAATCAGAAGGGTTCTTTAGGGGTGTAGGATCTTGGTCAGCAGGTGTGCATGGCTACATTAGGAGATCTACATGGTAAGTAAGATCATTGATCTGCAGGTGTATGTGTGTGCATGATCTAGGTTTACAGGTGTGCAGAACCAGATTGATTTGTAGGTGTGCAAGATCAGGGAAGACAACAACACAATAAGGAGTAGGATCAGGTAGGATCAACTTGGAGTACAACATGTACTCAAAAAGAGAGCAAAGAGGAAGGCAAGGAAGTTCCTTCCATAAATAATATCATTTGAGGTGCAGGTTATTGCAGTTCAAGGGAGATCTACTTGAAGTATGATTGTGTACTTGTTTAGTGTGTGGAGCACTTGTGGAGTGTGTGGAGCACTTGTGGAGTGCATGGAACACTAGTGTACTAGTAGTAGTGGATACTGACTGGTTGGAGGTGAACACCAACTCTGTGTTTGAGTTGTGTGTTGGGACCGTAAGAGAGAGAGCTTTGAGGGAAGATTTACTATTTATGCCCTAGAGGTGTGGGAGCCTTAGAGGTGTGTAAGGAAGAAGAACTGTGGCAATCTTCTTTGTTGTATTTCCTTTTGGAAGATTTTTAATACAAGTTGTGTATTGTCTCTCATACTCTGTGTTATTTCTGAATTCTAGTTACTTGTGTATTCTGGCTAATTTCCGCATGTTAAGTTGCTTGGTAATCAATTGTGTGCTTCCATATTTCCCAACAAACTGAATGGTTGTATATACCATGAAACTAACTAGTTTCCTATACAATGAAATCAATCACTTGTATATGTAATGTGGATTCTACCAACTTCCCATGGCCATGGATTTTGCATACAGACTTAGATTGAGATGATTTTTGTAAAATTACATAAATATTCAAGAGGAATCCAAATATGAAATCTTATTTAAATTCATGGAAGTATTTTATTTCATTTATTTTTTAATACCATAACCCATATGTTTTAGTTTCTCAATCCACATAGTGACTTATCAAATTATATTGATGTACAAAATCATATTTCATATATATATAGGAAAAAAGAGGCCTATATTTTCCTATAAATATTTTAAATGTTTGGTGATCTAACCCACGAAATAATTTACATTCTTATTTTTTAGGCAATTTAATTCTATGTACTAGACATCTAAAATTTCCAAAATCTAATTCCCAAAAATTGAATATTAATTAATTAATGAATATTTCACCAATAAAAGTTACCTTGCATTGGTTAGCTTAAAAAAATAGTAGAGATTTGCTATTAAATCTAAGAATGGAAATTTTCAATTAAAAAGTGTCTATTTATAGTAATTTTAAATCAATGAGGACCCTCCATCTTATTTCCAATATGGATTGTTTTAAATTCATCCTAAACAAGGCATATGTATTACACATGGATTAATAGCATGATCCCTTCATCTTGTCCAAGACAAAGGGTGGAGGAAGGCTCTTAAAAATATCCTAAAGGGGATTAATATGAGACCTCCATCTTACATTAAAGATAGAGGGTGTATAATTATTCTCAAATTATCTTTTCAAGAGTCAATATTGGCCCTTAATCTTATGTATAAGATGAAGGGTGGAAAACCATTTTTAAGAAAGCTCATGGATAACCAATGTGGGACCTTCTTCTTATTTACAAGATGAAGGGTTGGCAACACTCAAAATATCTCAAAATATTCATTAAGTGTCATTCAACTTTTATCCAAGATGAAAGGTGGAGAATAATCCTTCATATTAATTCCTTTTATTAATTTTTGGTCTTAGAAAAGGATGTTTCATAGGATCTCAAGGTTCTCTCTAAAATGGCGATGCTCTTTGAAAGGATAAGAAAAAGAAATAATTAATATCGAATGGAAAATATAACTCCATTTCAATTAATCAAAAGATAAATTCAATTAGTATAATGTGGATAATTTGATTAGAAGAATGATTTAGGAGATTATTAGATAAGGGGAAATATTTGAATTAATTGATCAGAGAAGAAGAATTAGTGAATTGAGTAGAGTATAATAATTTATCAGAGAAAATGGTGATAATGATAATTAAATATATTTAATATGGTGAATTATCCCACCTAGGGATTCCCCAAAGTGAATTTAAATGCGTACTAAGATGAACAGATGATTTCAAATGAGTTTGTGTTTAATTACAAGAAGTTATTCCTTTTTACAATTTTGACACAAAAGTAATAAAAATGGAGTGTCTGCATTTACCCCTATTTGAGAAGGCTTTATGATATTTCAATGAAGTAATGTCTTCTAAAATACTAAGAAAAAATATTAAAGTTATATTAAAAGAAACACTTTTGGTAAATTTGTTATTAAACAGGTTCACATATGTCTCAAAATAATGTTTGGTAAGCCTTGGATGCCACCTTAAGGGGAGGGTCAGAATTTCTTTTGAATAAATGGACCCATAAAAGGAAGAATTAAAACATACTATGTTGCATGGGAGGATTTTTTGAAATATAAGGCTATGGATTCATCCTAAAGGGTAAACTTGGTTCATTTTTACCCTATTCATTCAAAATTATGTTTGAGAATTTGCACTAAAGTGACTTGGATAAAATGTTTCATATACCATGCCTGAGATTGCTTTTATACTACATACGAGAGTTCAAATAGCCATGAGGAGTAGGACCACTGATAGGTATAATTATTTCTTTTTAAAATTTTACTCTAATCACTTTTATTGCACTTAAAAATAGGGAAACCAATGAGTTCGTCATTTTCATATCAGTGAATTCAATCATGAAAACCTAGATTCATTCATGAAAAAGGTAAATTTTCCACCAAAATAATGAGTTTAACCTTGAAAATGATGAATTAATGCTTGAAAACTATAATTTTGCTAAATAGTGAAATGACATAGAGCAATTTTTGAAACTAGTGAATTTGACCCTAAAAATGGTGAATTGGCCATGAAATAGAAAAAATGAACACCAAACTAGTGATTTTATCAAATGATGAAAATTATCTAGAAAATAGTGAAATGGCCATGCAAGTGATGAAATGGTCAAATAAATGAAAAATATAAATGAAATATTAGTGAAATCACCAAACATTGAAAATTGTATAAAAAATAGCAAAATGGTAGTGTGGGTGATGAAATAGTTAGATAAATGGTGAATATGATTGTAAGATTAGTGAATACACCAAATGTTAAAAATGATAAAAAAATAGTGATATAATTAGGAAATGAATTAAATGATTTGGTAAATAGGGAATTTACCATGAAAATGGTGAAAATGATTAGGCCATATAAAATTATTAAAATGACCTTGATGAGAAGTGAATTTACCATAAAAATAGTAAAATGGACCTACTAAATAATGAATTCACATAAAAATAGTGAAAACATCATAATGCATAGAAGAATAGAATTTGATCAAGGATAAAATTGAGAAAGTGAATTATGAAGTTGAATAGGACTTGATGAAATTATTTTGCAAAGAAATAGATTTGTTTAAAAAGTATAAATTGATTGAATTATTTATATATGACTAATGTTACCTATCTAGACTAGATTGCAAGAATAGGTGGATGTTCTTATATCATGTGAGAGGTAGTTCTATATATTATGACAGTAGATAGTGTGGATAGATGATATGTTCATCTTCTTTATAGTGATTATCCTCCTACACATGGGGAGGATGCCAATGATCAAAGTAGATTAGGTGTTAATCAATGCTTTATTAGAGATATACCATTCTAAAACTTTGACATTTTAGTTTGTGATAGGAGAGGTGGCCATTACACTAAAGGATGTCTATCATATTATTTGAGTGATTATAAAAGGACAACCATTATATTCAAGGCTCAACATGATATTTTAGAGTATTTGATGGGCCATATTGACATTGATATGGTTCAAGGAAATAATATGTAAATTTATGAGATCATTCTAGTTATGGATGTGACATGATAGGGGGCAATGGAGGTTGATCTTCTAGTAGTTGACAAGGTAGTGATTATTTTGATGGTTATTATTATTGTCATTTTATTACCTGATAATAATGGGAAATTCTTCCACCTTAGCTTGGGGGGAGTAGTGAGGGATATGCTAGAGTAGATAGTGATATTTGCATGGGGACCTATGGTATTATCACAATTATACCATGATATTAAATGCATGGTATACTAATAAGGACACAACTTAGGTATAACCACATTGATCTAAGTTTGGGTATGGGAAAACATTTCTATTGAGAGATTAGTAGGGTGGTTGTAGTAAAGGATGTTAAATAAGTTTATGGTCTACTAATGGTATCAAGTGGGACTTAGGCACATGATACATAGGGGAGAGCTATGATATTATAGTAAGATCCCAATGAGATGATAGATGTAGATTTGACCTGGGGACCATATTTAGGTATTCAGTATTAGTGTCATGAGGATGTAAAATATACTTTGTATATGATTAAAATTTAATAAATTATTTGATGTTAGGATTATACCATAGAGAGATATAAACCATAAACAACACAACATCAATTTTAGATACAATAAGATGTACCCATGGGGTTTCATCACTTAACATATAACTAGAGAGACATACCATTAGGCACCAATAATGGAATACGTAGAGGTAGGAGTTAGCTTTGGATTGATTCCATAGTTGGCTTGGGATTATGAAAGAGGTCTAGTATAAGCAAGAGTGACTAAAACATATTCAACATGGTGGGCCTAGCAACAACCATTTATAATGACTACTCTATTAGATGGATACAAGGAATAGGTACAAAGAGCTTAGGGAGCTCAAGCATAGGTACCACTACAAGCTCATCAACTAATATCTATGGTGATGATGTTAGGTTATAGATCATAAGAAGAGGGTGGAGAGGAGGAGGGAGAGGAGGAGGGAGAGGAGGAGGAGGATATGTAGGTAGAAGTAGAGTTTGTATAGAAGGAGGTGGAGGTAAGGATAAATGAGGAGATTGTGGAGGTGGACATAAGAGGCATAGATCATGCCTTGGATATGATATCAGATGTATAATAGGCTAGGTCAATGAGACCATCAATATTGTGAATTGACTAAACTATCCTTGATAAGTTGAAATAAGAGATTAGTGCTATAGATACTAAGATAAATGGGCTATAGGACATATTATATCATCACTCATAATAGTTGAATTTGTCATAGTCAATTAAATGTAGATCAAATAGAGATTGACACACTATGACCAAAAGTGAGTTGGATGTTACATTTGTAGACTTAGTTGATTATAGATATATATTTGACACTATTAAAACATGAATTGACTTGAGTAGAGTGGGATTAAACAAAGGAAAAAAAAGATTTAGTTTGGGTAGATTAGAATAGTTCTAAGAGGAAGAGAGATAGGAATTACATGGAACTGGTCAATGTATAAATAGATCAAGAAGATGCTTTGGATATTTTTATAGAGAGTGGGTTACTGTAGACTTTTTAAATATCCTTTGGGATAATGATGAGGCTAACTAGTACAAGATCCTATATGAGGTAATTATACTAGATACAACCAAGGGTCCTAATTTTTCTGAGTACAATGCCTAAAGATAAACATCAATATTAGTTAGGTCTTGGAGGACCTCATCATGAATTAGTTATATGGCCCAACTACATCCTTTATCACCAGATATGGTTTATATAACACATCTGGCCCCACCTCAAGATAATATAGGATATAACTCTCCATGAGATGACACATAGTGTAGATATTCTAGGGATAGGTATAACCAAAGTTGATTTTAAGATATAAATCTACAATTTTGATCCATGAGATGTATATATTTGTATGATTTACTTAGATGACCTAAGATGTATATGTATTCTAATTTAAGTATATTACCCATTTTGATGCATATATAGACATTTAACATTTTAGGTACTTATATAGGGATATTCATGTTTTTGAATGTTATCTCATGTGATGATTATTTCATTCACTTGTGTCTCTTTTACATAGATTAGACATGGTTGATATGAATTTGATTTATAGAATATCTTATGATGATTATTGATGAGATAGATGCTATGCTTAGTGATGTGATTCAAATGATCATGATGTTTGTTAGTCTTATAATTGGATTATATAGAGAGAGATATTTGATTATAACATTGTTTTAAGACATACCTTATTTAGACTTGATTTTTAATATTGTGCAAAACAATGTGCATCATAAACTATATATTAATCATGATAACAATTTTTTTTCAAAATGCAAATGCATATAAATTAAAAAAAGATATGGAAAATCAAGATTTAAATGTAAAATATAATTTACTTAAATCAATTTCAATTTGGATACAAATTTTCATTACTTGGAATCATGATATGAATAATCAAGAGTTAAGTGAAAATCATAATATACTAAATTGAGGTAACCAAATAATATCACACAAACAAACATAAAAAAAAAATAACACACAAACACATAAGTGAAATAAAATAAACATTTAGTTAGAAAAGGAGTGTGTGTGGAAATACGGTGTTACTCTTGAAATCAATGGTGTAATAAAACAATAATGACTAAAGGGGGGATACAAGAATAAAGAAGGGGTGGCCATGTTGACTCCAAATTCCCCATGAATGTGGACACTAACTACATAGTCCCATGGACCTTATAAGCCAAATGTATTTCTCCTAAGGATTGGGAAATAATAAACATGATGACAAGTTAATCAGATAGATTATAGAAGAAAAATAGGAAAGGGGTTCACAAAATGGTAAGGGCATATAAGGAATGATCTTGAAAAAATGACAAGATATATGCTTTAAAATTTTCAAGAGCATGGGGAAAGGGATACATGAGTTATCCTTATAAAATTGATCACTACATACATTATTCAATTAGACCTATATCCATTATAATTTGATATAAATTGTGCACATAAAATGATAAGTATGATCAAGATAAGAAACAAATGATTTTGATTGAATGGTTTAACTCACAAAATGATGAGAGTGTGAAAAATTAACTCAAAAAAAGTTGAATGCATAACTTCGGAAGAAATTTATCCCACTTTTGAAATGTCTTACTCATAAGGAGATGAAATCACCTATGAGGTACTTTAGTATGTTCCACCTAGCTACAAGTGAATATAAATACAAGTTGAATAACATGATGATAACTAGTTAATGACATCATATTATAAATGGTAACAAATGGGTAAACTTCTGGGATGTTGAACCATGAAAATTCTTAAAGTGTTTTTTATGCAAAGGAATATTTTAATTTTTTGGGAATTAGGACAAGAAATAACACATCATCTTAGATTTAGAATAGGTGTATCTTAGAATAATAATGTTTTAATTAAGAAATGATACTATTTGACATTATGGGAGATTATAATCATAGAGCCAATGGTAGCCATAACATTATTAGACTTTTTATTGGTCCAAGGATTTTTTTCAAACTAGATGACTTCAAATTTGAGATTGAGTGTATCTACCATGCCTTTATAAGGCATAAATTTTTTATCCTTTTCATGATATTGAATAGTTACTAATTAAAAATCAACTATGAATCACCATATACAATAAATTGTTGAATATTATACTAAATTTTAAGACAAAGCCCACAAGTAAAGCCTTGTATTTGGATATGTTATTAATGCATGGAATCCAATGTGAAAATACTTGGGGTTAATATATTCTTCTGGTGTAATGAATAATATACCCATTCAAAATCCATGAGATGTAAAAGATCCATGAAAATATGTCTTCCATTATTTTCCTTATCTAGATTCAAAATAAACTCATCTAGAAAATGCACTATGATAAGACTGGAATTTTACATAGGTGTTTCAGCCAACTGATATACTAATACTTGTCATTAAATATATTTTTGGTGTGTGTGGTTGATGTCAAAATAACTAAGAAACATCACCCACTTATCAATTTGATTAGCTAAAGATATTTTTTCTATGAAATACTTTTAAAGATACACTTTTGTGATCAACATAGTCTTGTTGTTCAACATATAATGTCTAATATTCTAAGAAGTGAAAACTAATATGAGATAATATTTTTAAAATTGAGTGTAATTATAATTAAAAATTACTAATGTTTGGCTCAAATATTAGACAACTCTTTCTTTGCCTTAATCATCATGTTGGGCAAGCAGTGCCCCAAAGGTGTTTAAAGTTCTAGAAATATATAATAATAAATTTTTTATAGGTGTTGGTGGAATGAGTATTGGTGGATTTTTTATTTACTATTTCAATGAAATGTAGTACCCTTTTTCATAATGTGTGTAAAATTATGGAATCAATAAACAAGTTTGAAAATGAAGTGTTGAATGTATTAGATCATGCATTATGCAATACAAAGTTTTTCAAATTACAAGTAGGAGGCATATCAATAATGTCTTATACTTTAACTATATTAACTTCAATGCCCTTGTGATAATAAATGAAGCCTAAAAATTTTCTATATGTAAAACTGAAAACACACCTCTTAGGGTTTAGATGCACTTTCTATTTATGAATCCTTTCAAATATTCTTCTCAGTAATTTAGGATGCTCTGCATGAGTTCTTGATTTTACCAAGATGTCATCTAAATAATATTGAATAATTTGATGCATAATATAATAAAATATAACTATCATTCAACATTGATATGTAGATCCATCATTTTTTAAGACAAATGGCATGAGTTGGTAACATAATTTTCCCCATGGAGTTGTGAAAGTGGTTTTGGTTTGATCCTATTAAGAAATCTTGATTTTATTATAGATAGATAGCTCATCCATAAGTGATATCATCTCATAATATACTATAGAATACACAATCATGCCTATATTGGGAAATGGAAATTGGAAAAATATTTTTGGGATATTAATTTTTAAGATCTCTAAAATTTTCACATATTTGTATACCGACTAGATTTTTACTAACTAGTACAATGTTATAAATCCAATATACATAATTAGTAGGCTTAATAAAACCTATTTCAATCAAATTTTATAATTATAATTAGACTAGGATGGCAATTCATGGATTCATATTTCACATCTTTTGCTTAATAGGATTAACATCTAAGTGTTTAACTAAATGATGGACTACCAAATAATGATCTAAACCAGGTATATCAAAGTAGGCCTAGGAAAATATATCAATATTTTTTGTTAGAATAGAAATAATTAGTTCATGTTCTTCTAGAGTGAAAGATGAATTAATTTTGATAATCCTAGGATTGTCATGGGTTCTGATATTCATTTTTATAGTATCTTCCATAAGAAGAGTGGAACCATCTTACACAATTATAGGTAAATAAGGAAATTGAGCTTATAAATCTGAATGTGGGATAGAAAACCTACCCATGTATGAATAATTATAATCATTCATAGGTGGTTATAACCAAAGAGATAATAAATGTGGAATTTTTAGGACCATACACTCAAATGCTTCATGATATTTAAGATTGATTTTTGTTCCAAATAGCAAGGGTGGACTTATGGTACCTTGGGATTCCTATGAAGGAGAGTGAACTTACACATATAATATCACCTAAAATATGTTTTTACTAATGGAATTGTCATTTTATTTGTTATTTCCCTAATTCGAATGTACCATAAAGAGGTTTTCACTTAAGGATCTCAATTTTTTATTTTATTATGACCAAGGAAGTTTTCTTGCCAAAAAGATAGTCCTCAGTTATAAAGTCTATAAAAATAATTGGGTGTGGTCACTCATAAATAAATCATCTCTTAATACCACAAACTCTAAAATGGCTTATTCTTTTGGAAACTTGTCAAGTATAATATCATAGTCTTGTTGATATCAGTCAATGAGATTGGGATAATGGAGATTAAGGGGAAAGTTTGAAATAGTGTAAATAGTGGGAATAGAATGGGAATCAAATATATTAGTATTATAAATTTCATCATATATTCTATAAAATTACTTTGTGTCACTACCAAGAACATCATCATTTAACATAGAGGTTGAATCACTTCCAAGATATGTGGGGATAACCTTAAGTGATTTGTATCCCAAGACCTTGCTTATTTTCATATTTATAAATAATAATAGGATATATTCATATTTCTTCCCTTTATCCAAATATTTTGAATTTATATGTGTGATTGGCCATAATAATGTCTAGAATAGGGTATGTTTTTCCTTAGAAAACAAGGAGAAAAACCCTCAATGTATAGTTATGACTCATCTATTTTTTCATATATTATTGAATAAATATTTTTATTAGGATAAATGGAATATAATCATAGGGATGATAATATACCTTATTTTTACACCATTCCATCTTGGGCCTGTCATTGTATTTGGGTGATATATGTAGTTTTCCAATATCCAAAACATTTTTAATATTGTATGTGCCAAGGCCTTTATCATTAATATTAAAATGAGAGGAATTTAGTGGGGGAAAGTGTGATTATAAATAGAAAATAAGGGTAATATTATCTATATAATTAGATTTAGGTGGATCAACCATCACTTTTTTTTCCTTTTTAATAGTATGCTCAACACTAGGATAATAAGTGTATTACATACCCTCTACTTCTATATGTTTACAATATTGATTGCGTTGAAGATATCTAGAAATAGTGACCTCCATTATAGAATGGGGAAATTTTATGGATTGAATGGAATATATATGGAACTACATGTATCTCATGAATCCATGGGCAGCCAAGGAGGAGATTGTGTGGTAAGTTAAGATAAATGACATGACATAGGGTAATATGAATGTCAAGCCCATCCTAGATGGGTGATGAAATTGTATGCAATGGCTGACTTTTAGTATTTCCATACCATTTAATATTGATGTTATTTTTCTTCAAATCTATCAAAATGTATCTTAGAAACTAGATTAACTTTAATAGAACAATATTGAGATTAAAACCATTATCTTTAAGTACCTACTTGATTTTATGGTGAATAATTATGAGTTAAATGTTTAGGGACTTCATATGGGAAGATCCAAGGGATGATAAATCACTTTGATCAGATATCAAATATGGGCTAGGAGATAAATTTACTACAAATGCTTAAAATTTATCTACTATAATATTGTGAGGACTCTAAGACTAGATCGAAAGCTCTTACAAAATATATTTTTGGAGGTGAGAGGTACACAAAATATTCAAAATAATTTTTTTTTTGAAGCATAATGATTGAGTGGGGGTTTTAATCCACCTTCAAAACCTTTCTTTTAATTACACTTAATAAATCATGAACCATTCAAATAAACATATAGATCAAGCAAGCATGGGCAACTATCTACATAAACATAAAACATAAAAGCACATCACATATCTGGGAAACCCTTAAGGGGAATAAAAACCACTTATATCTATAAATTTAATATATTAATATCAGACAAAAACTAAATTTAAAATAATCACCAACCCCAACTAGCTAAGCACCCACTTGACTAGGCTTTTACTAGCACCCACTTACAAGGAGGAACCAACCCTTTAGATGACTTAGCACTAAATTAGCCACCTGATTGGTTTTATCACCTTAATAAAACCTTTTTTATGACAAAATATATTATTATCTCCTTCTTTATCTCTTCACACTCTTTAACCCTTTGAAATGGCCTTCTAGGCTTCTTCGATCAACTAGGTCTCTTTAAGACTAATTATGTTATTATCCACACTTATAATATTCAAAAATAATGTATAATAGATGTAGATAAATTCAAAATAATAGATATTGGTGGACCAATATTTCCAAATATTTAATATATATAGAATACCCTTAAGGTAGGGTAACATCAACAATACTCCTTTAAGAATGAATAACTCTAAAATGTCTCTTCAAGGGGACAACCTCCAATATCCTCTTAAAATAAAAGACTTAATGCTTACTGACTTGATATCTTTACAATGATATTTATCTCCTTCATATATACCTATAATGGATGGGTAACCTCCTAATTTTAATGTAGGTCAACCATTACCCAATGGACTAATTCCACAAGTTACTCCATTACTAATATATTAGACCCATATAACTACTAAGGGGGATGTGTGCCACATGTTATAATCTCCATCAACCCATATATAATAATATATCATATACCTAGGTACATATCACTCCCTATCTCTTTGACATGTTTCATCCTCGAAACATAGAAAGAAACTAAATAATGAGTAGGGTTCAGATTATTGCACACTTGTCTCCAATATTAATATTTAAGCCACCCATATGTGATCTTAGTAGGTGATAGCTCTTCATGTATGATCCTTTGATTCTATTCATAATCGTAACTATACTTATTTGGTGTCCATGCATAACTCTTCCTCTTTTGATTCCATATACCATATTTCACTATGCTACTCTGATTCCATCCATGACCATAGTAGGTACTCTTCCATGCATAGTCAGAGTGATTTCCCCATTCATTCCATATTCCATAGGCTATTGCATTCCTCTAATTCCATAATTGATCATAGTAATTATTCTTTGGCTTCCATGCATAGCCATTATGATTAGAAATTTGATTTCTTGCATAACCAAAATGATTGTTATTATGACACTCTTTCATTTGGTTCCATGATTATTTCTTCTCATGATGATGCAAGTGTCTATATACCTCAACTTTTTCCACCTTGTCTTATACCACTTCCACTTTGTCCATCTTTGTCTCTTGAGTAGATGAAGTGTTCATTTTTAATTATTGTATGCCTTTATCTGAATCTTCCTCATACTCTTCATCACTTATTTCAATCTCATCCTGATGATCTTCCTTGCCTTTTATTGGTACCTTTCCCAATATGATATCCTGTAAAGTGACTTTTTTTCCTATACCAGAACTTCATGAACTTTTTTTTAATATTAATATTGATTGTTCTCAAAGTCTCTAACCATGGATATCTAAGAACTATATCCATATCATCCATATCCCAAGCATAAAAATTTGAATGCAAAACATATTTTTCCATAATGAGCTTCATATATTCAAACATTGAAATATTATTACCATCTACTTGAACCTCATTGATATTATTTTCTTAAACATGTAGATGATTGGCCACATTCATGTTGATAAAGTTATACTTACTAGTAGGGTTTATGGACATAACAACCTTCTTATTTTGAATGCATCCATGAAATTGAAAAAATAACTCAAATTTCTTTGGAGCCAAATTATTTGAACCATTCTTCTTCTTCTTCTTCTTCTTCTTCTTCAGCCCAATGATCTAGGAAGTTCTATTCCATTTCTTGCCATGAAGAAAACCTTTATATATAGCTCAATTAATCAAACCAATGTATTATAGGCCCAAAAAAAATTAAATAATCATCTTTCCCCAATTTTTTTTAAATGATTCTCCAAAAGGAGCCACCATTCTCTAGCATCAATATTATCTTCCCTTAAAAAATTTTGCAACTTCATGATTCACAAATAAAAACTAGGGCTTGTGAAACCCTAAAATGTCAATAACTCATTTAAATAATATCGAAACTATCCTAAATTTTTAATTATCTTCCTCCTATTATATTTTAACATCAAAAAAAAACTTTTTGAAAAATTCCACAAATCGTGATCTATTGAGTGAATATATGAAAAATACTAAAATCATAATAACACAATCAAAAAAATGTAAAACATTCTAAAATTTTTATTGTGTATCTCTTGTATCATATTATAGCTTCATTAAAAATCTAGAAGATAAAATCCTTACATTTCAGAATATATACCTAGATTAGTAAAAAACCTAAAATACCAATAACTCCCACAAAACTAATAAAAAAACGTCTATTTTTTTAATGTGCCTTATTTAAAATATTATATATATCTATTAAAAAAATTGTGTATAAATTAGAAACCAATTGAAATATATTGATGATTACACAAAACTAGGGTTTTACCACCCACAAATTGCCCAAATCGAAGCTCTTATACCACTTGTTATGAACCAAGTTATTTAATTCAGAAATAATGTATAATAAATGTAGATCATTTCAACATAATATATATTTGTGGACCAAGATGTCTAGATATTTAATATTTATAGAATACATTTAAGGTAAGGCAACACCAACAATACTCCTTTAGGAAGGAATAACTCCATAATGTCTGTTGGAGGGGATAACCTCTAATATCCTCTTACAATATAAGACTCAATGCTTACTTGATATCTTTAAAATGATAATCATCTCCTTTATATAAACGTATAATGGATGGTTAACCTCCTAATCCCAATGTAGGTTGACCATTACCCAATGCACTAATTCCATAAATTACTCCATTACTAATATATTAGACCCATATAACTACTAAGGGGGATATGTACCACATGTCAGCATCTGCATCAACCCATATACAATAATATATCACATCCCTAGGTACATAGAAGATTAGGTCATATGACTTTGATTTTCATACGCATAAATATAATTGTATATTCATGATAGTTTATTTACACCAATTTTATGGTCTATAAGAGATCCTTTTATTCTTTAATATTCTATTTCATTTGCTTCCTCTCTAGATTACACAAATATGCCTAAAACTACCTTATATATATATATATTCCTTGTTCATATACCATTTATTATGACACACACCCCTAATATATTAGGTTAGACATATAATATGTCTTATAAAATCTTTTTAACATGGATAAAATGATCTTTGAGTTCCTTTTAGTCTCACATGACTCAATTAGGCCTCATTTCACTTTTAGGTCGAATGGAGACCTAATTGGATTAGGTCTATCTCTTAATGGTAAAGTTTGATTTTCTTGGGCCCATATGGATTTATAAAACATTTTAAAACCATTAAATTATTTATAAATAGACCTATACTAACCTCCTCTATCTTTGGCTATACATATGTCTCTTGTTCATACCATGAAATTTCTTTTAGGACAAACTATCTTATTAGGCATGTGTGCTTCAAGAGTCTATCTTGAAAAATTAAAGATCAAATATAATTAAGATACTAAAATGTGATAGTTTTTTATATATACAAAGTCTACATTACCTTAGTGTCATTACCAAATACATTAGACACGTACACTTAGAATATAAAATCTCAAGAACATCTCTTCAACTCATTCACTCAGAACTACTAATTTACCTTAAAGACCAGTCATGGTGAATCAAACCTCCAACACCTTTATATAAACATTAAATGTCTTATAATTTATTTATATGTTCTTATTATATCTCCATAACATACTCAAATATAAATATCATATGGTTTAATGGAAAATGTTGGTATTTTAGACTAATCTCGTGACCTTATATCTTACTGTCTTATCTGAACTAAATAGGTCAACTTATGAGCAAATTTTTCACCATATTCATTGACATCCAAAACTTGTAAAAAAAAACATGTCTTAAAATTCCTAAACATAATATCTATTCACTTGGTTTATGCATTCTATCTTAAAAACACATTCTAATTCATCTTCTCCCTATTACCCAGGTTTTTCATTTTTACACCATTAGGCTTATTAGCGACTAGCTAACTTGGATGACTAATTTATAACACTTGAGGGATATAACCTATCCATAAAAATTCATGGACATGAAGCATGAGTCTACCTTCTTCTTCTATCCATTTTATTACTATGTCCAATGCAACTTTTGACTTCTAGAGTAACTTCTTCAGAAACAAGTCTACAACTCAACATTTTTTCTCTCCTCTCTCTAACCAATACCACATAGATTTACATGGGAGAGTAAAATATAAGATACAATAGCTCACATAAATAATTTGATCCATCCTGATCACTTTTAAAAACCTCTTCAACATCTAGTCTTCATTAGGGTTTTAAGAGGGTTTAATCAAGTTTTCACTCTTAACAATCATTCATAAAGCATAGCACCTCAATCCAAAAACTAATGCTTAAAAGTTTGATCTAGTAAACTTACCCATATACCATGAATATATTAGTTTCCCATGCAAAGTTTTTATGAGCTAATGAGCATAATAAAATCCTTCTTAGGCTTATAATCCTTCATTTTGTGTACTTGAGAGACCTCCAAACAACTCTCCATGCCTTATCTTTGAAATTAGAGCCTCAAACTTCATAGACATGCCTAAATAAACTTTAATCACATTTTTAAATGTTCACCTACTCTTACTTCACTTGTAAACTAATATTTATACCCATTATACTATATTCTCTCTACACCATAGTCTTCATACCTTACTAGGCCTTGAATTAACCTTCATGCCTCTTTTCATGCTCTCAATATCTCACTCTCATTCCATAAAACCTCTCTCATGATTAAACACTACCATACATCATTTTCATGCCTTTACAATATATCATGATACCTTAGTAGTCCAAGTAGGGTTTAATATAGGTCTAGATATAGGCCTAGACTAAAGGTACTACCCCTATAGACTCATCCTATAACTCTTATGAGTATTCCAGTTCCTCACATACATGTTCAAATAGCCTTCACAACTTATCACATTCCTAATTTCACTCACCTAATCATGTTTATAGCTCATACCTCCACCAT
The DNA here is from genome assembly GCA_037957365.1 of Torreya grandis. Lineage (NCBI taxonomy): Eukaryota > Viridiplantae > Streptophyta > Pinopsida > Cupressales > Taxaceae > Torreya > Torreya grandis. Next base: position 661,193 of record JARHVA010007434.1, read on the forward strand.
GCCATGACTAGACTCAATCTTCCAATGCACTTGATGCCTTGACCTATTACTTCCATGTCATGACCTCAACAAAACATAAAACAAGTAGATATAATACAATACACCACACTCATATCAATACATCATTCTCTTTCTAATTACAACAATCTTCAATAGCCTCATATAGACCTAAAACCACATGACCAAGCTTCATATGACTAGACATCTTTATTTTATGTACCTAAACACCTTTGACACTTTGACCTATGCCTTCATGTAACCACAAGACATTAGTTGATTTAAAATTATGTCTTGACTTCAAATTTTATCTTTCCTTCAAATTTTCTCTTTCCTTCAAATTCTCTCTTGCCTTCAAACATCTTATCACATGGCTTATTATGAGAACTTTAGTTATCTTAAAACATCTTCCATGACCTATAACTTTATTTATCACACAACTTATGACAACTTTCATCAATGTAGCACTCTTATGTGCCTTGACATATCACATACTACCAGTTGTCCTTAGTCACCTTTAACATCAACCTTGACATTAAATTTGATAGTATAATATTCTCATCGTACATATTTGACATCAATGACCATTAGGCCTTTTCATGATTCATCCTTTTGACATAAATTATAATAAAATTACAAAAAAATCTACACTTGTTTCTTATTACACTGATCCATAAGATCATGCTTCTTCTTGATAAGAGTATACTTGGGTTTACATTGATATTTGAAAATATTAGAATTATAAGGTGGGTTAGGTTTAGAAGGATAAACTACATTCCTTGATGAAAAATTTTATCTCATCAAGTTATGATAAAATAATCTCAATTAGAAATAAGATTAGAGGAATTAGAAGAACAATAGACAAGTCCTGGGATGACAACTCTAGGATAATGATTATGTGGAGAAGTAGATCCCAGAATAAATGGACCTAATTTTAAAATAGATGGATTTTCTTGTTGAGAATTTTTGTAATAATGATAGGGATTGATTATGATTGTGGCCACATGATGTTCCATGATACATCCTACTATATTGTAATTATAGGGGGTAACATGGTAATCAACATTGCTATCCTAGAAATCCTAATTTTTATTACAATTATTTTTTATTGCTCTTGTCTTTTCTCATTTTTTTTAGTATGATGTTGAGGATAAGGGTATTTATATATCCACATGTTATTATTAGGATTGGAGGATGCATTGTTTAACTCAATCTCCCCTCTTTTCAATATGTCTTGGATGAGATGTCAAAGCCTCACACATATATGAATTATATGACCTTTGACATGATGTTATTCATAAAATTAATTTTATTTATACCACTTGGGTATTGGTTTAATTTCATTAAATGGTTTTTATTTGGTCAAGTAATCATATTCACAATGATTAGATTGAAAAATGTGACCTCTATTAGATCTTGAAATTAGAAAATGGTCTTCTATTTAACTAATTCCTTAGAGGAGATGGCCTTTTCAAATCAATCAATTTTGGTGGAGGTTATTTATTCACTTGTGGTGATTATACCATGTTCCTTGAATCCATTACCAACCATATTCTTATTATGATCAAAAGGTTTGGGCTTCTTTACCATAATTTTTTGATTTTAAGTTGAATTTGGTTCTAATTTTTATGTTGGGATTGATTTTTTGAAAAAACTATTAATCAATCCTTTATCAATGAGAGCCTTCTCTATTTGGATACCTTTATTAATTACATCATCAAATTTGTTTAAACAGTATAGTCTAGGGTTAAGAGTTGGTTCAAAATTTAAATTTTTCATGAATCTATTTTATAATTAATTATTAGGAAGAGAATGTAAAAATATTCTAGCCAATGCACATAATATTTAAAAACAAGTGGAAAACATATCATCCTTTAATTATTTGATAACACATAAATCCACCATGTTTATCTCATGTTCAATGTTATATGAAAAATTCTTAACAGAATTCTCTAACAAATCATCAAAATCTATGATAGAACCTTTGAGAAGATGCATAAACCACTCAAAATCTTGCCCAACCAAACTCCATGAAAATAAGTGAAGTAGGAAATTAGTGTTACGGCCTACTTCTTGGTAGGAAATAAAAAACTCTTTTATATGATCCCTTAGGATTCCATTTCCTTATAAAATTTAGGAATCTTTAAATGAGATGTAAAATATATCTATAATATGCTTGCATCAAATGTATCTAAACATATGTGATCCAACTTGTATTTTTAGTAATGACTCCCATCTTATAATCCTAAAATTTCATCCTTAACAATGTACATTCATGGGAAAAGTCATTATTTTAGTATGCATGTGGGGGATTGTATAATTGATAATGAAATTATGAATAATATGGATTTATGGTACCTCTTTGTACTAAATTATTATGATTAGCAGTCTTTTAATTAGGATGGAATTAGTTAAGATGAACTTAGTGTTGATTAGGATTGGAAGATGGAATGTAGGCTCATTAATTCATAGGAGGAATGATTTGTGTTTGAGAGAGGATTTTTTTCATTTTTGGGAATTCATTGTTGATTATAAACAAATTATTTTCTAGATTATATTAATTATTATTCACTAGAGAAAACCTAATAGGTATTAGAGGGAAGTAAATTGACTTTAACCAGATCATGTTGGGGTATATGTGAACTAGATGGGACAATATATATCTTAATAGGTAATTGTTGGTAATTAATTAAATTTTATAGTTGTGGGGGAGGGATTTTCTTAGATGATATTGTGAGAGTGGGACTAGCTAAAACTTGATGGGTATTATGGAATATTTTTTTGTGAATTCTCAACAACTATTTACGAGGAATCAACATGAGTATTTTTTTTAGGATTGGTAGATGTCATAGAGTAGGAAATGGGTCGACCAATGAATCTTTATCTTGATGATCAATAGGTTGACTTATTTCTATAAGTGAAGTATCAAAGACTAGAGTAGAAACTAATAAATTTGAAATATCAATAAAAAATTGACTAGCTTGTTAAAATTGGGTAGGGATACAAGTAACTCCTTCCATTTTATATGTGTTTATATAACTATGAATGTTTGAGAAATTTTTAGACCATGACTAGATGAGGGTAAATATTTAGTTCATAATATAGTTTTGATAGTGTTATGGTAGTGAGATTTCCATCATTATGTAAGGTCTATGTAGGATAATCAAGGGGAACATTAAAACCCATCACTAATAACTATAACATATCTCAATCTCTATTTTCAAATAAGTCTTGCTCAAATTGAGATTAAACTACATCATAGATAAGTGGCACATCCTCATACTCTAGATGATGAAATTACACATCATGTGAGGTCATATAATCTTATTTATCATTTGGATAATTTTGTTAGTACAATAATGGGTTTATATGATCCTTTTGATGTTATGTCTAATCATAATTATGAATAAAATTATAAGCCATGCCACTTCTCATGTATCGAGGCATGTTACAAACAATTACAAGCCAAGTAATTTCATTTGAATGAAAGGAATTAGTCTCAAAATTGGAATACACCTTGACATAAAAGGGAATTTGTAATGTGATTTGGAAATGAAAAGAGAAATATTTGACCTGAATAAGTTTTAACCTGAACATGAGACTTGGTACCAAGACTAGCATTGGATTGAAATGAGTCCATATTCAAATGAATAACATAAAAATAAGAGTTAAAAAAATAAAGGTATGTGTTTAAACAAAAAGTGTATAATTGAATAATTTTGATGGAAACATTTGAGTAGAGCACCACCTCTTTGTGAAGGTGCATGTGTATTTAAGACAATTTTTAACACCACAACCAATCAATCAAATACTTGAGCTTCTAACCATACTTTAATAACCAATGTAGGAATACTCCACATTCATCAATTCTTGTGATATACTTGCCTTTAGATAGGATTATAAATTTTAATATTTTTTAAGTAATTAAATGTAGTTATTGGTTGTGTTTTAATCCCACCCTTCTATCAAAAGGTTTGTATGCAAAAGATATGTTTGGGTGATGTTACTTTTGCAACCCTATACTAATGAATGTTTTGTGGCCAAAAGATCCCATTCTAAAGTTCTCATGGGCTTTAGTACTAATATAACTTGTAGTACATGGGAATTAAAAATCCATTAATTGGATGTCAAGATTTAATCAACCATTCTCTAAAGGATCTTATCCCTTTGTAACCATTTCGGTCATAAGATTTTAGTGAAGTGCTACTATAAAAATCAAGCTCTAATGGACATTTTAGATAAGATACCACTAATGTAGCTTCAATTTATATACCCTATGAGATAATGAGGTTGGTGTGAATTTTCGGTAATTACATATCAATCACTATACCCTAATGACTTCTGATAAGGTAATGACACCCCAATCACAGCTAAAATAAAAGGAAAGGTATTGTAATTTTGATTCATAGGAATCCCATTAAGGGAAAATGAATTGCATAATAGGGAAATCTCTTAGGATAAAAAATAAGTAATCACCTCCATAGTTTTGAGTCACCTTACAAAAGGGGAGAGCATGCATGTGAAGGGAACACATAGTCACATAACTGAACACTTAAATAAAGATGATTAGAAATGATTTTTTTTATTGAACCAAATCAAAATATTAATTATTTTTAAAACACTAGAGGAATTATGAACAAGTAATATATGTTTGAATAGATCACCACACCCTTTTGTAATATACCAAAAAAATATAGTAGTTTTTTTAGGTATTAATAAAGCGAAGGAGTTAGATTTTCTACATTTTTGACAACTCTTAGATTTTTGACACACAAAAGTGATTTTTCCAATTAGTAGGGTCAATTCATTATTTTCAAGAACTTGCATAACATAATAAAAAGTAGGAAAAGATAGACATAAGTGAATTTACTAATTATTAGTTCAATTTAACTTATTATGATAGAATTTTTAAAGATGATAAATCAATTTCATCGAAATTAAATAAATATTTCAAAATAGTAAGAAAGTAAATTGGTAATACCTAAGAGCAATTTCACCATTTTTTTAATTAATTTCACCAATTTATTTAAATTTTCATTGATTTCTTAATAATTTTACTGATTATGAGATGATTCTATTGAATATACAACTTGATATCAATTTCACCAATTTATTGACAATTTAATTGATTATGAAATGATTTCGTCAAATATAAAACCTACATAGAATACATAACAAAGAAGAAAATAGAGAATATATGAATTTTTTTCTGATTACAGGGGATTTTCATTAATTAACATTGAAAAAGTGGAAAATTCATTTTCTAAAATTGATTCTAATGTTATATAGGTGGAAAAAAATGGTAAATTTATCCAAAATGAGACAAAATAATTAGTTTTTCAATAAATAAATATTATATTAAAGGCTTAAAAAAAGATTGTGGGTTACATCAGTCCTAGTGAGCATACCATATTAGGATTTCTTAAAGGGTTTATAAAATTTTCGAGTGAGTAAAAAATAAAAAAAATAAATGTATTTCTAACACTTATCTCCCAATTTCTCATGTTCTAAGGCAAAGCTAAAAAATATTATTAGCAAAGGTTCCTGATGTTTCATTAGAACATGATAATTATAGGGATAGATGTGTTAATAAAACTATGAAATATGAGAGAACATAGATAATGAAATAAATATACCATTTCATGAATAAAACATGAATTATTAACTTAATAAGTTATAATAATTGGATAGATGAAGATTAACTATGAATGAAGAACACTATTAATAAAAATATGGAAAAAAGACATTCACATTTGTCTAACTATGTGAATCAGTAAACATCCTAGAAGGAAATAATAGGAAACTTAGCTAAAAATATCTATTGCTGAAACTATCAAAGCATAGAATAATATTTATTGAGTAATATCCCAAAATAGTGAACTATCTATTCATTATAATAATTCTAACCTCTTTATTACATTCAAGAAAAACATAGATAAACTTGAATATGGAGTTATAACTTCCTTGAGCAATTACTAGAATGAAAATGCTTGCGACATAATTAGAATAACCATGTACTAATAAAGCCAAAGTTATATATATATATATATATATATATATATATATATATATATATATATATATATATATATATATATATATATATATATATATATATATATATATATATATATATATATTTGTCACATACATCCAAGCATGAAATTATATATTCATATTTACTTTTTATCAGATTCCCAGACTTAATAAGTTGTCTTATCCTAAGATAATTTTTTAGAGGTAGGTAACTTAGAGACCTTAGGAACTAAACCAAAATAAATGTAATATTAAGTAAAAATCACAATAATTAACCAAGGTGTGATTTACTAATTTTCACCCTGTGCACACTACTTACCTACCCTTTCAAGTTTTCAACTAAGTAGTGGATTGACCTACCACCCTCATGGTTTATCAATATAATGACCCCAATTATCATACTGAATCATCCTCTATAAAAATAGAGAGTAAAAATTTAAAATTTTAACTATGTAGTACCTAAATTTTAGGTGGAAACATGGGCAATGTGGCTAAATATGGAGAATCATGTGACACAAGCTGTTATTCTTTACCAAGACTTTGTGACACACTATTTTTCTATTACATAATCAGCTAGAGGTCATTGGGAGGTATGGATTTTTGTGAGTAAACCAAAGGTGTAATCACACTATAGATAGTGACCAACTCTAGTTTTCAAGCCTAACAGTCAAGCACACAATACTAAATGAGTCACAACATATCTCATAAATATCATTATGAAAGAATTAGTGAATAAATGCCATCATCTAATGTGAGAGGCAAGACAATTTTGGCAATGTTGAGTTGTTGATAAATATTCAAATAGAGATCGGTTAACTTGTTGGCAGGTTATTAAGATTATAGTCCAACAAATATGCTTCATAGAACCTAGTTGTTCCATGTCTAGAGATGTAACATGATTATCCCATACACTAATAGACTCTTATATCACCACATCCAACTCCTTGGATGTTGTGTATTGAATCTACATAGTGTCCTTGTCTTTTCTTGCCTCTGTAAATTTATTTTATGCACCTCCTCAAATGGTATTGAGATGTTACTTCTAGTCAAACAACTATTGAGCTACCTACATTATTCAGACTAAGACATCAGTCAAAACTTATTAATAAGATTAAATAAAGTCAAATATTACATTATTATCTACTTTGATGGATTATAATTACACTTGTATTTTTTTGACCTTCTAATGTCTTGACAATATTGTATTAGCTATGTAATGAGAAGGGGCAACTCATGGTGGTAAAAAAGAACTTGGATCCTGATGACCTATGTACACAACCATGGATATTCATTATAAATCATCATGTTATAATTGTGAATGTGTTGCATCAATATTTGTTATCCATATGTAACCTTTCCACCTATGTTTATAATAATATTTATTTCCATGTGATATATTTATGTAACTTAGTTGTTCATAGCTATTTGGCAAATGGTAACTGTGACACAACTGAGGAGGCGTTAGTGGTAGCTAGTTTAAGTATTTATAATATGGATAATTTAATTTCTAGTGCCTATCATAATGGTTCATTTGGAAATGAAAATGTGGTTCATGAGGATGATGGAGAAGGGACATCCTAAAGCCAAATGTTTTGTAGTGGATATATGATTAAAAGTGCCTTTTGGCTTCTTAACACTAGGCATTTGTTATTCCTTTTTTTATTCTTCCTCTTTGATAGCTTCCTTTATCAATATGTAATATTCTACTTTATGTATGTCCTCAACCATGCTCTACTTAAATTCTTCATTGGGTTCTCATTCCTACACTTATTTCATTTACTATACCCTTTCATGTGTGTTACTCATGTTATCCTCCTATATGTTTTTAGTTTTCACTTTAGCATCAACTTGCTTCTTCTAATTTTATTATGTGGATTGATCCATTAGTGAATCTTCATCAGTGTCATCTTTACTACACTATGCCTCTAATTATTTAGCCTGTATCTATTGGTCGACCTCTTCCTTTCTCTTTTGTACCTCCTACATCTTTTTATTTTGGGTTATGTCCTAAACCTTTATCATTTTATACTCATCACCATCCCTTTTCCTAAAAAGTTCCTTTACATTAGTGGCTCATTTATGACCCTTAAATTCATCTAATTATTTTTGGGCTATAGCCTATTATTGTCATTATTCATCTTCCTCCTTCCTTCATTTTCCTTTTCTATTCCTTGCACACTCTGTGTAGTATCCCTTTATGCCTCTTGATAGGCTACATGTTGTTCCTCTATAGTTTGGTGTTCCATCACATCTCCTTAGTATCTATGATTGGATCTTATTCAGATGAGGGAACTAGTCTACCCTATACCATTTCCTTAGAAACAAAAGTTTTTGTCTTACTACCAATAACTAGTTTCCTTTTGGTTTGCCACATAATCTCTACTTGTGGTTGTTATGCCTCTTATATTATATGTTGTGGTGATTCAACTTGTGTAGGATGCTTCTTTATGGTAGTGGATAATATGTCATGCTAACCAATTATTGTAGGTACCTTGACCTCCATTCACATTCTACACATCTAGAAAAGGTACTCTAAAGGGGTCTTAATAAGTGGTGTAAATGTTTCTGATGGAATATAAGTCTCTTGTTAGCACCCTTCAAATAATTTTGCTAATAAATTGGTGTACTCATATTATTTTATGATAGTGTTCACTATAATAGAAGGAGGATAATTAGGGATGTTAACGCATATTTCATTTAGTACCTATTCTTACACATACACTATATGCATTTATTTCCAAAAGTAAAAATCATTTTCCTCTTACTTCTCATAATATTCATCATCCATGTCAACAAGCATTAATTAATAAAATTCTTTTCCATCCATCCCCATCATTGACATGTCACAGAGAGCTATGATCACTGGCACCTATGGATCACACAACCATCTATAAGTGATATGTGTTTTTCACTTTGGTGAAGGAGGGGATTGGATTTCTACTAGTGATTTTTTCTTTCCCTTTTATGTATGTGATGTGATAAGATTAGGTTACTATGTTATGAGTATTAAATTGCCTAGAGGTATTGCCTATAGTGGTGTTTCACATTGTAAGGCTATGATTTCTAACTAATGAGATCTCTTTGTGCCATCTACATATTGATAAATAATAGGATAATGTGACCCATTGTGGTGTTAAAATCATGTATATCCACCTTGATTCCTTTATAAATATTGGTTACCATAACATGTTGTCCTAATTACTATATTAAATCAATAAAAAATATAGGATTAGATGAAACAATATAGATAAATTCCTCCCACCATGCTCAAAACATTAGTTGGTGTGAAAAGTATGTTCTCTATGATTTATAAATTAGATCCTAAAACTTAATTTTGGCCCAATAGTCGACATATATATACACTTATATTTTGGGTGACTTTCATTGTGTGAATCCCAATAAGAGAACTAAGAATTGGTATTGGATATTTTCGTTCACATAAGTTAAGAATTTATCAATGTTTATGGTCAACTCAAAGACCAAGAATTCAAGCAAATTGAATTATTCTATGAGGTGAATGATGTGGTGGGTAATGTCAATCACCCCATTAGAAGTCAAATTACCATTCTTGGTTATTTAGGCTTCATGAACTTTTAACAAAATTAGTGGTACTTTAGATTTATAATCTTTGACTCAATTTTTGTGAGCTAGAAAACCCATGGTCCTCACCATCATAGGTTCATTTATATAGATGGTAACCTAATTTTATAGATACATCTTACCCTCATTAGATTGACCAAGTAATAATTGCATAACCTCACTAAATTCACTAAATTTAGAAACTTGATTAAGTTTTTGACATTAGTGGCATGAAAGCAATGTGGTTGTACTAAAGTGATTGGATACACACCTTGTACTACCTATAAAATGAATAACTTTTTCTCAATGACTTTGGTAAATTTTGAAGCATCTAGGTCTGAAAACATAGTTTGTTATAGAGTTAACCCAATGCTTACATCTTCCTTTTGAAAATTAGTGAACATTTTAAGTTATTGGGAAAGACTAAGAATAACCATTATACCCTATTGAAGTAAATCAAAATGAAAAATGTATAAAAATTATGTTATTCTCTCAAGGAGATGGAAAAATATAGATATGGATAATAGATTGATATGCACTAAGTGTAAGATGCAAAAATTATGTATCTAACCTAAATTAAATATCTTCCTATGCACTCTTATACCTTCATTTTATTTAAATTTTCCTAATTTTTGTTTGATCTTGCTTGTATGTGCATCAAATAGGAGGAATATGTCTACCTTATGTGTCAAATTTAATGAGCTAGCCTAGCCTCTTAGCGGTGGACAAAATACAAGAGTTATCCCATCATCATATTTTTCACATGTCTTACTTGATCGTTCCATCCTTGATGTTTACCTATGATCCATTTTGGGATATTTATGAATATCATCACCTATTTTTTCATTAATGACTACATTTGACCATTAATATCGATGTCTTCTTGAGTTATATTATAGTATGATCACTAGACTTAATTGAATTCATATTCTATCTTTTTGATCTCACCATACACTAACACCTTATATAAAATTACTCCTTATTATAATTTTTTACAACTCTAAGATAACAGAGTTTAACCTATAAAAAATAAAATAAACAAATTTCTATCCAACAACATAATTAAAAGAAATCCTAAACTACATGGTATGAATCTACACCTTTTCATACTTGTATAGATATTTTACTGGAAGTAGAGTTTGAGCCTACTTCCATTAACCTATCTAGGTAAGTTAATACTACCATTCCTAGCTAAAATAACTCATGGATAATTTATGGACATTTTCATCATATGTTGAAATCTCGAGAAGGCTCTAAACTATCATAAATTAATACCAGCTCATTCACCTAAAACTCTTTGGTGTAAAGATTCATGTTATGCCAAGATTTATAGATAATTTTATGTATCTCTTGTGTCAAAAAATTTATGTGTATTTATTCATCCAAGTGATTTATGTCTAGTAACCTATGATTCTTGATTGCCCATGTGTATAATGATTGTGATTTGTAGACTAGGTATTATATAATCCATGGGCCTAACTGCTTCCAACCTGTAGACCAAATAAAATAAAGTGAAACCTATTGCATGATTATAATATGTTTAATATTCCCATATAACTATATAAATTTTATCCTCTTAGTCATCCCTTTAAACATCACATATTTTAGTAAGCATCTTACCCAACACCTTTTTTGTTACTTCAACTTAACCGTTAGCCTTGGGATGATTTGTTGTACTTTTATGGTGTGAAATTAAAAATTCATTAGTGAAAATATTTATAGTTTTATTAAATAAATGGGTTCCTCCATCACTCACTAGTTTTATAGGAAAACTAAACCTATTAATGATATTTTTCTGATAGGAGCTTTGTTGCATCCTTAGCACTAAAACTAGATGTTGCAAAAGCTTTCACCCAATTCATAAAATAGTCTATCATAGTAATAATATATATAGCATGGATATGTTTATTTGGTGGACTAAAGGGTCTAAAAAAATTGATTCCCTATTACTAAAAGTGTTATCACACTAGCATCATTTATAGAGGCATTTCATCTCTTTGGTTCGACTACCCCATCCAATGGCATACATCACATTATTGTGAAACTTTTTGGGCATATTGAAATAGATAGGGACACTAAAGGCCACTCTATAAGATCTTCCTCATTGTTACATCTCCTAAAAATTGACCCATTATGAACCCTTGATATGCCTCCTCAATCAATTGTGGCCTTTCATGATCCAGCATAACTCTATACAACACTTCATCCTTGCCTAAATGATAGAGAAATCTATTGATAATAGTATATGGTAAGAAAATAGTAATGAGTTGTTTCTTATAATTTAATGCATAATGTTTTACAAATATCCCTTGTTTAATAAATTTTACAATATCTTGTAAATGTTTTAAGATCATAGACACATGAAATAGATGTGCATCTGGAAAATCATTTGGTATTTCCTCTAGATCCTTGCCATTGTGTATCCTACTCAAATGATCTAAAACCACATTATATTGGCCTATATTAACATTTATCAAAAAATTAAAATCTTGGAAGAGAATCAACCATCATGAAATTCATCTTCCTAGCATGGGATTATTTACAAAGTTTCATAACGCTTGATGATTAGTGAATAACTCAAAAGGTGTGGCCAAAACATAGTGCCAAAACTTATAAAGTGAAAACACCATAGCTAAGGCTTCCTATTTAGTTATCATATATATATATATATATATATATATATATATATATATATATATATTTTAAAAATATTAATTATGAAATTCATAGGGTGATACAATCCACACTCTCTTGGTTATACTGATATTACTCCAACTATGATTCTTGATGCATCTACATGTACATGAAATGGTTTACTCTAGTATGGGAAGACAATGATTAGTACAGTCACCGATCTCTTCTTCAATTAAATAAATGCTACCTAGCATTCCTTTATCCATAAAAATTATGTTCCTTTATGTATAAACTTCTCAAAAGTGTTAGAAAGGGCTACATATCCCTTAATGAAGTTTTGATAGTATCTTGTATATCCCAAAAAATATCACATTGATGTTTACATTATATGTGGAGGCATTCCAACAATTACTATGATCTTATTTGGATCTATCAATTTACCATTACTTCAGACTACATGTCCTAGCACAACTCCAAAAGGAATGAAAAATAAATATTTTTTAAAATTAAGCGCAAATTAAAATGACCTATATCTCTCCAACATAAGTATAATTTTAGATAAATTATTTATGAACAAAGAAAACAATACCTAGTTATCCAAGTAGACTTTCAAAAAGGCATGGATAAAATCCTTAAATGTAAAAACTACATATCTATAATAAATCATAAGTGCATTATTTAAAATAAATAGAATGACCTTATATGCAAAGGAACCCCATTCAATTATGAAAGCGGTTTTGGAGATATCTTATTTTGTGATCAAGATATGATGATATCCACTAAATTTGTCTATGAAAGAATACACTTCATGTCTTGTGACCACTTATAAAACTTCATATGTGAATGGAATATGAAATGGATCATTGACACAAGCCTCATTAAATATGTGATAGTCTCCACAGATTTATATCTCACCAATATTCTTAGGTTGCATGAATATGGGGCTAACCTAGTCATCTTTATATATAAGAAACATAATACCAACTTCCAACATGTGATCCAACTCATATTTCACTTTAAGCTTTTTATTTAGATTAAATAAATAGGTTATTTTATTAATTGCATGTGTGTACTCATTAAACTCAATGTGCATGTCCTCTAAGGATGAATCCACACCCTTAACCTATACATTTTTTTAAGGAAGACATATTAGTAATCCATTAAGAGCTACATAACTTTTTATATTCCTTCCTAAGACCAATAATATCTAATATGTGATAAATTTTGAAATACATTTGCTCCAATGTTTCCCACATGTTCCTGTAGAGGTTATTTATATATGTTATGTTCCCCTTCAAGAACTAAATCATACAGTATCTATTGGGATTGTCAATCTAGAAAATTAATATGTCATAGATTTAATTCTTTTATCTGCTCTAAAACTAGGTGTATAAGTGGCTCAACATCTCATTTAGGTTCAAATAGATCAGCTAAATACATGTTATCCTCATTATATAATTATAAGTCCCATCATCTTAATCTTGTATCATATGGTAAATCTGAATGAGTATTTTTTCCTTCCCTTTTTCCACTTTATAGATCTATCAAGATTCATTCAAGTCACAAGCTAAACTTTGTTTTAATGATTACTCAACCATACTATCTATGTCTTTGACCTTCCCATGGCAATAAAATCTTTAACTTCAAAAATTCCTTGTGCTTCAAGGGGTTATCTTCTTCTAAAATTAACATTTTAATGAAGTCACTTTGGACCTATGCCTAATACTTCATCTCTCACCTATTTTCTTGATGTATGTATTAAGAGGAAATGAAAAATATAGTGTATATTTGTAAACAATTACCCAATACTTCAAGGCCAAAGTTTCTAAAATTTATACTTTGATACCTCAATAAATTTGAATATCTAGATAGTTTCCCTCTTTGAACACTAGCCAATATTTTATGATGACCTCTGGCAAATGAAACTAGGATAAAATAATTTCACATGCTTCATCCCATCACAACTGCTCATCATGGTGAACTGACCACCAATTTTAAGCAATACCCTTCAATTTATAATTAAGAGAACTCATCCTTTAGTTAGTATATGGTACATTATGTTGGAATCAAATAATAAATTAGCAAACATCCTCAATGATAATATATTTGGGTATTTTTAGTTTTATCACAAATGCCATCTATATGACACATCTCATGCTCTCTCTTATCCCAATTGAGTATGTATGTATCAGAATCCTCAATTACTGAAGAAGTTCTATCCCATGGTAGAGTTCCTTATGGAATTGGTTCTATGTAATCTCTATCTCTATGACCTGTCCAGTATAATAAGTATATGTTAGATTGATTTGGTGATGTATAGACATATATCACACATCCTCTAATTCCAACTATGGAATCTCTATGTGATTTAGTATTAGATTGAAAATTATTTATTCCTTACATAGAATTTATGTCTATGTATTAGTGTTATCAATAATAAATAAATATTTAGTTGCTCACATAGATTTATATTTATCTTCTACACTCACTTTCATTTAGATTTCTATTCAGTTGCTCACATCCCTTGTTCTTGTGACATCTCCAGAAGTGATAATCCTTGTTACACATGTTGTTCTTAGGTGACTACTTTTATAAAGGCATCTTCTCTAGGTTGTGTGTTAATCATACTCACATTCCTTATTACCTTATCCATTCATTGTTTTTCCAAAACTAGATAGTCCTATATGTCATGTTGATTTGAAACCCTATAAGAAGCACAATAGGATTATCATTGAGGATTTGATGGAAAATTAATTTTTGCATGATTAAATTCTCCACATAAGTAATATTGAATAATAACTCATTGATAATTATTTACCCTAACTCCTTACACATTAACTTGATATCCTCCCATATATCATCCTTTATTTACTTGGAATCCCTAGCCATTTGACTGTTATAGCCCAAACCTCTCAAAATCCTATTGTGCATTCCAACTTTGTTATTGTTTTATGACATCATATCCACCATATTGGTAGTGAGGAATTAATGGTGCCCAAGTTACCTATTATTCTTCGGAAATCATAGTATTCTAATGGGATGAAAACTAATATTGCTTTGATGGAGGTGTCTAGTTCTAGGATGGAGTTGTCTAAGCCTAAGATGGCAGTGTCCAATTGGCCATACATATAGTCTAATATTATGGTCACTTTGAAATCCATGGTGTATTATAATGTGTTTCACTTGTCATGCTAGCTTCTATACTAGGAAATATTTTTATCATAATTGTTGTTTGCTATGAAAGTATCATAAACAAATTTTTTTTAATATTCTCCTTTAGTTCTTAGAGAGATACGTAACTTTTTCTAGCATGATTAGGTGACTTTCTAAAGTTACAATAGAAATTATATGGATTTTTTTACATGTTTTTATAGTATATAGTATTGAGATGTCACATACCCTACCAGTCTACATATTTCATAGAACTCTATTTTTTATTTTTGGGAATTCATTCCTATGATGATAGTATTTACTTAGATTTGTTTCATCCCTCTTGATATTGATCTATCCTTCTCAAGAGTGTTTGTAGAGTGTTCTCTATTTTTTAAGTTGAGGTCAAAATATCACCAAACTCTTTGATTTGTTTGACCCTATTCATATATATTCTTTCATCTACCTTGGTATTGAATTATGTTTGAGTGATGGCAAATCATATTCTTATTCATAATCCATCCAAAAACCAAGCCACTTTATCTTTATATTCTAAGTCAAACTCTACCTTATTCATCACATTAGAGAATCTATGATCATATTCAAATATGGTCTCTTTTATTCCCTATTGGATTTATTTCAAATCATGTATAGTTAGATTACAAAATTTATTGATCATAAATTCTATGATAAGCATACCCTTTACCTATTATATATCTACTTGATTAAAATTTATGTGGAATATGGATTATAACACACAATCAAATATATATCCAATAAATTCACATATATTTACTACATCATCAATAATTCCTTTGGCCTACCACTTCATGTCATAGGTACGTACTATTCAAGGTCCATAGACCCATCATAAGGTGCAAGATTGATAAAAGTTCCTAACTGATCCACCATACTACTATTTATAATATGTATCATAGTTAGATATTGACCAAATAATATCTAAAAATTTTATGGGAATGAGGGGAATACCTAAGATTTCGATACCTACTATGTCCTTGCTCAGTTTGGTGATGAAGAATCCTAAAATGTATCAATGTCCTCTTCCTCTTCTTCCAAAATTTTGATTTGTGTGAGTAACTTCCTCATTTATGCAATGATTATGGGGTTTGTATATATAAATTCTAATGCTCATAAATTAATATTCTATTATGCAAAACAAAATTCATGTGACTTCATGATGTGATACCTTTCTAGTGAATATATTTTGTTAATGGTCCTTTCCAATACTCATCTTTCAAAGTTGTATTGTAAATTTTATGATTTTGAAAAAAAAAATGTTTGGGCGATGTGTGCTCCCAATATGAATGATTTTTACCTCCAAAAACATATTTTTTAGAGATTTAACATGTGTTATTTCTATGACTATTCCCAATCTTGTTTATCCTTCATAGAATACCCTTTTGTACACTTATGAACTCTTAAATACTTAATATACTTCTACACTATTTTCTTCCTCTTCCTCTCTCACTCAATCCTCATCGTCCTCTTATTATCTATCCAAATTGTTCCTAGGATCCTTACTCCTCCAATCATCACTTTTCTCTTATTCCTTTCTCTCTTTCTTTCTCTTGTATTGTATGTTACTATAACTCATTCTTATATTCAAAACTTCTTAGGTCTCGCTCTATGTATTCCATAATTTATGTTTTGGTAATTTTATTTCCAACTCCATTTTATTTTTATAAATTTTCACCTCTTGGTTATCCATCCTAGACTCAGGTTCAAGCTCTACCTTAATATTGTGTCATTATTCACCATCTATAACACACATCCCCATAGAACCCAAAGTGACTAATTCATGTCGAAAAGAATAAGAACCATGTACTTTTATATAGCCAAAATCTTGATCAACAAATGTATTTGATGAAAAAATTTAACTCAACCCATACTCAATAGATATTTTATTGATTTGAATGTTATATGGCCTTGTATTGTGAATTGAGTTATGTATATGCCAATGGTAGTAATTTTACAATGATCGATCACATGAGTCAAACTAATGTCCAAATTTTTCAATCACTCTATTATATATAGTCCATGTGATTTAAAATATTGATGTTCCAAATGATCTATCTAAATAGTTAATATTTTAGGTAGTTTACACCAAAATATATAATAAATCTCACCATATATGTGTTATTGTATAGTTTATCTTGTGTTACATCCTATCCTTTATACCTCCTCCTCTAAAAATGTATTAATCTTCTGTTCTAACCAATATTCAACTTCTCTTTGACTAGGTAAAAATCACAACATATCCTTAGCCAAATGATGTTTTACACTCACTAAACTATTATTAACAAAGGTTCCTTATGTTTCATTAGAATATGCTAATTACAAGGATAGTTGTGAAAATCAAATTATGAAATATGAGATAACATATTTAATCAAATAAATAAACTATTTCATGAAGAAAATGTATATTATTAACTTAATAAGCTATAATAATTAAATAGATTAAGATTAAGTATGCATGAAGAAGAACACTGGTAATATAAATAAAAAAGGAAGCCATTTGCATTCATCTAACTATGTAATAAATTAATGAACACCCATAGAAGGAAAACCATAGTAAACTTAGCTAAATATGTCTATTACTGATATTATAAAATCATAGAATAATAGTTATAGAGAAATTTCCCTAGAATAATGAACTATTTTTTTATTAAAATAATTCCAACCTCTCTATTATATTTGGTAAAAACATATATAGACTTGAATCTAGAGTTTTTCTAACTTCTTTTATATATTCCTAAACTGAATATTCTTGCAATGTAATTAGAATAAACATGTAACAATAAATAAAATGTTATGTATATTTGTCACATACATCCAAACATGAAGTTTTGCACTCACATTTACCCACAAACAAAAACTATAATCAAAAGGAAGAGGAAAACATTATTACCTTTCCTTTTCAAGTATTGCTCACTTTTTTGAAAGTAGAAGTGGCTCAAATGTAATATCAATAGGTATTTAATAATGCTATTTATTATATCATGTATTATTGAAATTTTTAAATAACTAAATTGATAGAAGTTGATGCATTGGTTAGCATAAGAAATTGGCAGAGCTATGCTATTGAACCTGAGGATATAAATCTATAAATGGAAAGGGTCTATTTATATAAATTTTGAATTAATGAGTACCCTTCATCTTGATTCTAAGATGGATGGTTGAAATTTCATCCTAAACAAGGTACATTGAATTTATAATATGATCCATTCATCTTATCCAAGATGAAGGATGGAAGAAGGCTCATCAAAATATCCCAAGTGGGATTAATATGATCCCTCCATATTTCATGAAAGTTAGAGGGTGGATAATTCTCCTCAAAATATCTTGGTAATACTCAATATGGGACCTTCAATTTTTTCCAAGATGAAGGGTTGAGAGTGGTCCCTAAAATTTCTCACAAGATTCATTAAGTTCCCTTAATCTTGTCTCCAAAATTAAGGGTGGAGAATAATCATTCATATTAATTCATTTATTAATTGGTGGGATCACAAAATTATATTCGATAGGACCTCAAGATTATTTCTCAAATGAAGATGCCCTTTGGAAGGAGAGATAAAATGAATAATTAATAATTGAAAGGAAAATATAATTCTATTTAAATATAATTATAGTTATAATAACGATTAATTCAATTAATTAAGGGTTTGATTTAATAAATACAATGTGGATAATTTTATTAGAATAATGATTTAGAAGATGATTAGAGAAGGGTAAATATTTGAACTAATTGATCAGAGAATGAGAATTAGTGAATTAATGAGATTAAAAGAATTGATTAAATAAAATGATTAGATTGATAATTTAATAAATTTAATAATATTAATTATTCCACCTATGGATGACCCAAGTCCAATTCAAACACATAAGTTAGATGAATAAATGACTTTAGACTAATTTGTGTGTAATTATAGTAATTCATTCATTTATTATATTTTGACATGGAAGTGATAAAATTTAAGTGTCTACAACACCTATTAGTAATAAAAAATTATTGTTTTATTAAAAAATAGGGTAAAAAATATTGGTGAACATGTAAATTTTCAAGCATTTAATTTTTTCCTAGGGTTTTAGATGAATTTATAAATACTATACGAAAAAGTATTGCTTTCTATTTTTTTTTTAAATTTAAAACTTAAATTTAAATTTATTTTTATTTATGTTTTTCCTATAAATTATGTTTTTGAAGTTGTAAAACTCATAGGAGTTATCATTCTTGGTAAAGTGGTCTTTAATTTTACCTGAGTTGTGGTGTGATGGGTACTACTCCAATACACAAGTTGTTATACAACATTATATATGTAATTTAGTTTCAACATACCTCACAGTATATAAGAAACATATGGGTTTTATTTTTTAGCCATATGAATCCTTAAACCATTTTTTTTGGTCATAGAATGATAATAAATTAACCATAGAAATTTACTCTCAAAATACCCTAGATATGGGATAATATGTCTATTAGATGGTTTAATCATTAGTATTCAATTCCTTTTTAGGTTGTGTTCACTATTTATTGTTGGGATTGATATATTTTATATCTTAAAAATCAAACACACCTTTCCTAGTTCCACCCATTGATATCTTTTCTTTATTATTATGATCAGTAGTTTTCTTACAATAAGATTGGTGTTTGTCTATTTTTTTATATTGTGAGTTAAAAAATATAGAATATATTGTAAAATTTATATCCCTATTGATGCTTATCCTTTTAAATTATCCTCTTTATCAATGATACACCTTATGGTTATGATAATTATTGGAATAATGATCACACTTGTACAATATATTATACATCTTATAGAAATGAAGAATATGACTATGATAGACATGACTATGATTATAAATTTGGTTCCATTGGTGAAAAAAAGATGATTGGTACAATAGTGAATAATAAAGTGAAAAAACTAATTTCAAAATTTCAAAACAAACTCCTCATTTATATTTATATTTTTATAAAGTAGAATAAAAAGATAATTATGACAATGAATATATTATCTACCTTAATCTCTCGCAAAGAACCAAAGGTGAATAATCAATAATTAGTGTACATTGTTTACATTTTAAGTTTTCTACTACATTATATCACATTAATTCAATATATTACTTGCTTAAAAATGTGACACTATGTGAATGAGCATGTTGTTTCTTATTCCTATTTATAAAAGGTAGATGATGTAAATTCATATAATATACTAAACTCTCATTTAGACATGGTTCATTATATATAATATTTTGATAATATATACTCCCTTAGTAGTTACAAATAATGTTATGAAATTTATTGATATTCCTTCCATTTTTCCTAAAATATCAAGGGATACAAATGAATGTGAAATAAAACCAAAAATTGAAAATATTACTTTAGATCTACAAAGCGATGATCATGACATTTTCATAGATTCTCAAGATAATATACATGTATCCATAAAATGCAAGACTCACGATAATCATAATTATGTTGGATCTATCTCCTCTCCTAAGTCAATAAGATTAAATGGAGATCCATATGATGTCTTTATTCCCATATAAATTCAATTTGATATGATAATCAATGATTTCAATGTTTGTACTAATTTTGTCATATAATGCAATCCTAAGACATGTAGTGAAATTTGTTGTGATCCTCTCATACCAATGTTTAAAATAGATGATCAATTAAAACCCATTAATGAGCCTTCCCATACCACTAATATATATATTAATCCTATTATATCCATAATTCATGTTATTGGTGACCTCCAAAATCATTTTTTTAAATCTCACTTTAAGAACTAGATCATGTTTTGATAATATATAACATAATGTTATCTTAGTATAACCCATTACATGATCCATATATGAACATCCACATCTAAAATATTTTTTTATGCTTACACTACCCTTGTTTTATGGTTATGGAGATACTTGTACTCATTTATCTTAATATAGAACTTATTTAAAATAATGGGGAATGGTGGATAGTTTATAATAAAATATTTTCATCCATGTCTCGAAAGAGATGCTTTAGATTAGTTTTAAAATTTACTTAGAATCTCCTTACCTAGCTAAAAAAAAGTTATAAGATGCATTATTATTTTATTATCACAAATGCATGTTACCTAATTCTACATTGGAACACATACATGGTTTATAATAGGGCCCTGATAAGCTTATCAAATATTGTATTTTATGATTCAAAAATATTTTGAATTCTTTAACTTATTAACCTTAGATTTGGAAACTAAATTTATCTTTAGTATCGTTACTTTATCTCCACTCAAATAAAGATCCATGTATAAATTTATATTTATTTTGATAAATTCTAAATGGATGTGTTCAAATATACATGTGATCTAAATTAGACTACATAGAAATATTCTAATACAAATAAGTCAGTATGATCTTCATACAATGAGTAAATTACAAATAAAATGGTACATTTAGCTATAAAATATATGAGATGGAATCCAATTAAAGTTCCTAATAATATATTTGAATGAATGGAAACAAATTCAATTAAGGAATAATAAGTTATAATACTAAATAAAGGGAAATAACTAGCTTACAAAGTACCACACAATATGAATAAACCTACTTTCATTAAGAGGAAACCAATTTAGTTTGGTAGATTTAGAGATCAACCACACGATACTAGATACACATTATTAGATAAAAAATTAATCACTCTTCCTTTTAATTACTATCATCATACTCATCATCTTGATAAAGTAAAAGGAAATCCATTTTTTACCTATCATGGTATAAATAGACATTGAAAAAATGATTGTTATGCATTGCGTGAAAATATATCACAAATTGTAGATAAATGGATCATCAGTTTTGAAAAACTAGGCAACATTGTAAAAACCAACTCTTAAATATTAATTTATGATGGAAATATTATCTCCAAAAGATCCAATTATCATTCAATCAATCATCAATTAGTATACATAAAGTAGATATTGTTGCCAATGATATGTAACAACATAATGCATGTTAAATAGAATTTATTAAAAGTGTGGGATATAATGATCAATATTTAAAGCATACATATAGATCTAATACATGAAAAAAATTGATAGTCACTTTTGGACTCAAGATATGGAGCACCTTATTAGTTTTAAAGCATACTATTCCATAGTAAAATATAGTTTTAGGATAACCTTGGTTTTAAAAAATGATTACAATAGTGAATAAAGATAATACTAGTTTATATTTCAATTTCTATATATTTTTTAAAATATTCCAAAGTAATAGAGAAAACATAAAGGACACTATGGTCCATGATAATAATACATATCAAATTAAAATAAACATAGTTAACAAAGTAGAATCATCAAAATTTCATATTATAGATATGAACATGTAATGAATACATTAAAGATATTAAAAGAACACAAACAATATTAACCAAGAATAACTAATACACATGTTAATATATATAAGAATATAAAGATAGATAAAATATCAAAATACATTTATAAATAACAATCACTATGGTGTATATTTTATACTTCCATTAAGGTGGTTATCTTTTTCTACATTTTACAAATAAATATATTGCATGCATTTGTCATAAATTAAAATATAATTAATTCATTTAACTCACAATATCATAATAAACATATCAACATATTGAATACTAGTTTCATGGAATGAAATAAATTATAAAATATAACATTTTTTAAGAACATATACAATATAAAATTCTACATAGGCATAACCACAACAAAAAATACATCAAAGTAAGTGTGTGTGTGGTGAATGGGGTGGGAGTGGTAGGTGTGGGTGTGGGTGTGGGTGTGTGTGTGTTTTTAAAATTTTTAATGTGATAAAATAATGACATATATAAAGTCACTCAATAAAGTTATTATCACCCCTTATATATCCATCCCTCTACATCT
>JARHVA010007435.1:0-27500 GCA_037957365.1 Torreya grandis
ATTCATTTCTATGTAGGTAGGTCTAGGTACATATTTTATTTTCTTTCTTTTAATCTAGTAATTAATTTTATTATATCAAAATATTAAAATGGGGGAAACTGTATACAACCTATATTGGTAAATCAACTAGACATATCATGTCATTTTCATAGTCCTTTCATAGGAGATTTTGACTAAAGAATATGTGCTTTGTTTACATTTAGCCATTTCTATCATTGTATTCATTTAGGTCTTATTATATACTAATAAGAAAGGTTATGTAAGGAAATAAAAATAGATGAAGACATTCTTACGAATTCCTTGCTTCAGCTAACCTCCCTCCAAGATCTTCAAATAGATTATTTATTTTAGATTGCTATGGACTCAAAAAATTTACATTGTGATTAATTGATCAATAATTATGGATTCATGGATTGTTTGATCATGGATTTGGTATGTGGATTCGATAGATTTTTCCCTTATATTTTTATTTAGTTTGCATGGATGAGTGGATTTGTTTATATAATCAAGGTATACAAAATCAATGGTTCATATTCAATCTTGGGCCATTGGGATCAATGGTTGAAGAATTTATAAGGAATTAAAAATTCCTTAGAAGCCTATATAATAGAGGCTTCTAGTGAGGGAAGGCTAAGTTAGAGAGGATTATAGAATCCTATTAGGGTTTAATTAGGATTATTTATGGGATTATATAAATATTATGTGGGTTATTAGGGACTAGGGGTGTAGGAGAGCCTAGGAATAGGATTATTAGGTGGGTAGGCCATGGGAATTTTAAATTCCAAAATAATGGATATGTGGGGTTAGGATAAGATAATGGGGATTTATAAAAATTGATGAAGTAGGGAATAATAAAGCTAATAAATGAGTAAATTTTGAGAGGGATATTAGATAAATGACTATGATTAGGATAAAGTGTATAAATTAGTAGGATTAATTATAATATTTAAGGAAAGGGGATTTAGGTGCATACATGGCCTATTATAAATTAATTTATCATGATTGTGCTAGAGTTATTTATATACTCTTAACCTTATAACACCATAAATATGAAATTAGGGTTAAACACCATCTTTGAAGTGTTGGATATGTACTAAAAGATCAATCATCACAGGGGTGATTAGGTCAATATTATCCCATTATAGTCCCCCTTTCCTATTTGTATATTTTTAGTTATTTTAAGCCATGTTGATGTTTCAGAATTAAATTTTTTATTTCTAGGTCTTTCACATACACATTAATGTCAATTTTCTACACATATGTGTGTTTCAAGTAAAAATAGATTATCATGACTTTATTTACATATTTTATGGTAAAGGGGAAATAAACCGGTAGATGACATTAGTTTTTGGTGATCATCTCCCATTTTGGAGGATATTGATCCTCTTTAGTTACAACTACAATTCATGTGGCATTTGTAAAATTGGTTTATGTTGATTAGTTATAGATAGTGACAATTTCACCTAGTCAAATAAAAAAGGCAAATATTTTCATTCACAATTAGTCTTCTTTAATTCAATCATGATTTATTAAATTATGTAATTTTATTTCATATTCATATTCCAATTTGTTTTAAAACATTTGATTTATTTCAAGTATTTTTATCTTAATTAGGGATAATTCACCCATGATAAAACATATATCCATCTTGGGTTTATTCATTTATTGCACACTTCATGAATATTTAGCCTTTTATGTATGTTCATTTTGGATTTATTCAGTCATTGTATCATTTTTCATTTATTCTTATCTTTATTTTATCGTGTTTCACCCTCTTGGTTTTATTTGGCCATTTTATCATTTGTGATTATTTGGTAGTTTATTAAATTCTTCCTTTCTTGGGTTTACCATACCCTTTTGGGTTTATCACTCCCCTATTAAGTTTCACTACTACTTTCACTTGTGTGAAATCTATTGTAGGTTTACATGTCTTATATAATGATATTAATACCTTCTTAAATATCACCCATTCATATAATACTATCTTCATCCACATGCACTAATTATGATACTTGACTTACATTTCCATGTACTTCCAATCCATAGTATTTATAAAAAAAAAAAAAAAATCCTTATCCTAGTGAGATAATATCATATCATATTATATCAAATTAAATTTTTTAGACCATCATAGTCCTCTTTCCTATCTATCATTAGAGCATACTTAGGTTAAATATTTTTATTCACTCTCTTTATATATTTTTCTCACTCTCTTCCCAAATTTAGGTATAAGAGTATCTAAGCTTCTTGTTCTCTATGTTATTCTCTTTATTTGATATAGTTTATTCTAAATATACAATTGCCATGATATAATATCCTAAGGTAAATTTTAGTGTTGTATGGTAGTATAGTTGGTTACAAGGATTCATATATATCTCATTAGTACCACCATCATTTTCACAGAAGTACTAATCCTTGTAGTCAATTGAAGGCTTCCTCAAGTTCTTGAGTAAGGTGAAAAATTTCAATGGAAGATAGGATGATTTTTGTATTTTTTTTATAGTATCCTTCACAATATGATCTATATATTTATCTTGTTTACCAAAGAAATACATTATAGGTGGGGTTTTTTAGGTCCTTGATGTCAAAAAATATTAATCTTTCCCACATAATTAGAGTGTATTTCTCTAGTAAGTATTTTCACACACCCTTATGAATTCTCACATTATTATCTCATGTTTATCATTTAAAATATCCCATTGATAGATATTTTTTTATTTGAACACCTCTATATTCTTTATCTCCAATTTTTTTCTTTACTATTTGATTCTTATTTCTCATTATTAGACTTCTTGAATTTTTAATGTGTGTTACATGGTAATATCTTGTTTAATTTATCCATGCATTATTTATAAAATCTTGTTTCCTTAATATCCTAATATTATTCATCATATTATTGATGGAATTAAATGGTTACTCCTCCTATGAGACATTCTATTGTAAGAATTGACTTAATATTTAATCATTGTATTTCTTCTATTTTCAACAGCACATGTTTGACTTATATCTATTTTCATCTACTTAAGTTTTATTTTATATTTCATTCAATTTATTGCACACACACACACACACACACACACACACATTAATACATGTGTGCATGCACACAAATAATCATATTTTTTAATATACTTATATTGGAGTTAATACTTTGATTTTTTCATTCATATTATGTTTGAATTAGAATTCCTTTATTTATCTACTAATATTCAATGTTTTATATAAAATATATCACTATTTCACTTTTTTATCTATTATAAGTTTATTTATTCTTGGTTTACATGTCATTTTTTAAAATTTCAATCTCATCTCTCTCTCTCTCTCTCTCTCTCTCTCTCTCTCTCTCTCTCTCTCTCTCTCTCTCTCTCTCTCTCTCTCTCTCTCTCTCTCTCTCTCTCTCTCTCTCTCTCTCTCTCTCTCTCTCTCTCACACACACACACACACACACACACACCACACACACACACACACACACACACACACACACACACACACACACCCACACTCACATATTTCATAAAAGAATGAGATAATAAAAAAACATAAAATCATGCTATGATGTTATTTCTACTCAATAACACACCCACACTGGAAAATATGAGATTAATGTCCACACACACATGGTTTTTAATACATCATGTAAAAAAAGATATAAATGATCTATATCATTAGGATTTAAACTAACATAATACATATGTGGGTAGAGATATACAATATGTTTTGATTCATCCTTTCTATGGGATTTATATCTAGATTCAATCCTCAACAATAATCATTACATCTCTCTTTGTACTTTAACTAATTACCTCTCTAAATATAATACTTATTTCTATGACTCTTAAGGTTTCCTATTGTGTTTATGTTAAATATTATTTGTATGATTACTAAGGTTTCCTATTATGTTTATGTCATATTGTATGTTATCTTACAATTATTTTCACCACCATTATATTAAATTAACCTATATCTTTAATATATTATTTTATCACTTGCACTATCTCTCCCATGATAATGAATGAACTAATACAATCTCTTGAAAATATATCCACTAGATTTCATATAATTGTCATGTCATATTAAGGGAGCATGGATATATATTATATATTTTTTGTGGAATCAATCATATATCATCAATTTTATATCTCAAATGTAAAAATAAACAAATTCAAATATCATACATTTTTATATATAACATAAAATTTATCACTATGTTATCCTATATCATGCATATTTACAATTCTTTAAAATATAGCGATAAAAAAATAAAATAAATTTTAATACTTGGATATATGCACTACTAATTAAAGGTTGTCATATATTTTCTATTATTTATGAATTAATAATCCTCATCATAGTTATTTCTAGGTCTATACAATGATTTAAATTATACCATTGATCTCCCTTTACATACTACCATAACTAGTGGCCTTTCCCTCATGTATTTGTGTTGGATTAATGAATCCTACTAAATAATATTTATTAGTAAAACCCATAATGTAATTAGATATCATCCAATCGCTTAGTTTATTCTATATTATCATCCATATTTCAGTATTATATAAATATCCCACCTAATTTGGGGTAACTAGTTACTCATTCCTCAATGACATCCTATATAATACTTTGTACATCTCCTCCTTCAGTCACTACTACTATATTCTATACAATCCATTATTTTATTCACTTATAATGTTTAGTAGTGCATTGTTATATTATTACCAAAGCATGTAATTTTTTAATTTGAGTGCTTATACCACACAAATCCCTCTCATTCCTTTCACTATAGGAATAAAATGTAGTAGTGATTCTAAGTGCACCAATCCAAACTATCCAAAAACACTATGATGTGAGTGTAGCTTCATCCATGATGTAAAGTTCCTTGTCACATTAGATATTCCTCAATCCTACATTTTAGATTAACATGATTAAAAATTAGACACTATCCCTTTGTATAGATTCATGTGATAACATCCATATATATAGTCTTTAATATTAGATACCCTATCATGATTATCACTAGTGGTTCTTTAGTGAATTTTGTGACTCATGGATGTTTATATGGAATTTAAAAAAATTCCCCCATAGGCCTATACATTAGAATTAAATTTTATGTTCAATAATAAAATAATATACTTGGTTGTATTTATAAATGATTTAGTTAATACTCTATAAACATCATGGACAACTTGAACCTAGGTCCCTGCACCCATAATCTATATCATGCCATAAACTAGATATTATTTTTAAATAACAATTACAATAAATGGTAATCTTATTATAACATAGAATATATACCACCACCATTCATATCATCTCATTTTGAATACATAGAAATGGCACAAGTATACATAAATTAGTCTCAATAAGAATGTGTTCATGGTATATTATGGAAACTATTGCCCATTGGTAAAGTTTTTTTGTCTCTACCACCATTTAAATAATATAACATATATGGTTTTACACTTTTACAAAAGTCATAGGATGGAAATTGCATAATTTAGTGTAATTTAAACTTTCATTTCATCAACATCCACATCCCATATGAATGCCTTTGTCTACATATAATATAAATATAAGAACATAAATAAGACATTTGTGTCATTTTTCACTCAACACATCTTCATATTCCTTTTGAATCTCAAAATGATGAAAAAAAATCCTCATGTTACAGTCATGAGAGTACATTAGGAAACCAAGATGCATTTATCTTCTTCCATTGTTAGATTTGACTTTACTCTTTAAAAAATATATACAATAAATAATAATTAGTATTTTTTTTGACAAATAATAGAAAAAATACAACTAAAAATATATAACTACACTAACTTATAAAAAAAAAAACTACATATCCATTTCAATAACACATCATTGGCTATGTGGTAATTATTGAGGTATGTTCCATTCATGTATTTATGGCATTAAGTTTGTGATTGATGTCAAAATATATTTGAAGGTCACTGATATTCAAGAGGTTTTTTTTAGAAGAGACAAGTGGCATGAATATTTATAAGAGATATAAAACCTAGTAGGCTTGTGTATTTAGATTAGTTCCTAAGCATGAACAAAACATGTATAAATATGATGAGATGAAGGTATTTGAGCTTGATAGTGTGAAAATAAGTGGTATATAATATTAATGAGGTGTTGATATCATCTAAAATGGTGTTAGGATAATTCTCTAAGACCTAATGTGACTTACAACTGAAGGCCTAGTGTTCAAAGACACCTAGTGAGGCCAAATAGAGGACAAAGATCAGATTCTAAGGTAAGAGTGATTATATGATCATTGTATGATGTCATAAGACATATGGATAAGGTTTTAGTATGAGTATAATAATTTTATAATTACTTTGAAGATCCAAGTATGACTGGTGATATTAAGCCTAACATGCATAAAGACCTAATGAGGACTGATGAGAGGTCAAAGTGAGTTTTCAAGGAGATAAATCACATGATAGCATAGATCAAGGTCTGATTGGTTGTTTCAATCATTTAGACCAATTTTGAGGTCATATATTGTAGGATAAAGCTCAAAAAGTTATTTGGAGGTCTCCCATGCATGTAGAATCAAGAGATGAGAGCTCCAGAAGAAAGTTTAGATGCTCATTGGCACATGTAAATTTTCTATGTTATCTTGAGTATATTGGGAGAGTTAGAAGAGGGTCCTAAGAAGTATTTACAAGCATTATTTTTTCATTTGAGGGATAAATATGTATGAATAATAGTTAAGAATGTTAACTGGTCTAAAACCCTATTAAAACCCTTATATTACCCTGATGGTAAATATATTTCTAAAAAGTGCCTAGAATGGGTTGTTGAAGCTAGTTTGATGATTAGATTTTGTATATGACTCCATCAGGCATCTCCAAGTGTTAATATTTTGGACTCATAGGCCAATTTTAACCCCTATCATTTGAGGCTTTGATTACCATTGCCTTAGCTTGATTTTTTATGCCTCATAGTGTCCTTGTTTAAGGAAAAATGACTAACATAGGACTTGAGAAGCCAAACCATCATATGCACATAATGTAGGATTGAATGGATCAATATGATAATACATTTAAGAATTACACTTAAAGAGTCTTCTAGATCTAAAGAAATACATGGACATGAATTCCTTCATGCCTAAATCATGCTTTAAAAATTTTGTGACTTGATGAGCTTGTTATCTCAAGTTACAAGAATTTAATGTTGAACGTATTAAATGAAACATACATAGGGACATCAAACTTAATCCATTAAAACTATCCATTTAAATTAAAACAAACATGGGAAT
Organism: Torreya grandis; assembly: GCA_037957365.1. Lineage (NCBI taxonomy): Eukaryota > Viridiplantae > Streptophyta > Pinopsida > Cupressales > Taxaceae > Torreya > Torreya grandis. Next base: position 7,277 of record JARHVA010007435.1, read on the forward strand.
GAATGTGAATCTGATATATGTCAAGATCTTAAGATCTTGGGTATAATATCTATGGTGAGTACTGATTAATAAGCTCAGTGGGCCCAAATAGATCTATGGTGCATATTTAATTGTGCAATAAAGATCCAATGGTGGGCATAAATTTAGAAGGTTAAGGGATCTTGAGATTGGGTGAAGAGCTAAAAAGTGGCATGATCTTGATGAATAAGTAGATCAATGATGCACATTTGATCTTATAGATAAAGATCTATGGCACACATTGAGTCATAAAGATAATACCAATAGTGCGTATTGAGTCAAAAGTCAACAAGCTCAAGAATGAATGAGAAGCTACCACATGGCACAAACACAGGGTCGAGTGGGACTAATAGCAGGATCTTAAGACTAAATAAAGAGATGATAGGTGTCATTATCAAGAGGCCCAATCAATATTTTGGTTAGAATTAAAATTTGATATCCAATGGAAAATAAAATAAACTTGGGTTGAATAGGAAGAATTTTTTGTAATTTTACCCATCACCATTAAAGTTTGACCAATTACCATATATTGGGAAGACCTATGCTTATATTTTAAGGCTGGGGTAGATGTGTGATCTTGGAGAGACATATTAACAGTAGACACGGTCATTTCCTCAACATACAAGTACTTATAACCCTGTAAAGTAGACAGTCATAGTTTTGTGATATTCATGCATATGAAGACTTTATATTTATAGTAGAAATAATCAGAGGAATGATGTTGAAATGTATATCTAAGAGTTCAAATAGTGTTACCAAACTATTAATTTTCTATTCACATGTATATTTTCATGCACTTTTAGTCATTAAGTACCAAATCATGCAAGGGAAGGCTGAAGTGGAGTTGATCAGTCATCAAGTTCCAAATCATTCTTAGTTGACTATGTAACTACTCTCATGAATATTAATTTATTTCATGTAGTAAAAAGTATTCAAACACTTCAAGATTAGCTTCAAGCTTGAGTTAACAACTAAGCATGGGCTTATTTTGTCATGCAATGGTTTTCCAACTCAACAAAGGCTCATAACCTTCCTTTCTATGCCAAAATTAAAGAGCATGCATGAGTTTGAAGACTTCAAGGATATTTTAAGACTTGATTTAATACTTTAAAAGGATATTGGTATTGAGTTAATAAAATTAAGACTAATCCTTATCTCCTCTATGGCACATTGGCTAGAGTCTTTCTTTTTTGGCTATATATATATAGGCTTTTGAATCCATTTTTTAGAATCCCTAAATATGGTATACATAAAGATACATAAATTGTAACTTGCACCATAAAATCAATAAATATTTTTTTTTGTAGATTAGTTTATGGTGGTAGTGTGTTTTATTGATTGTTTATCTACATATAAGTGTGATAGTTGTCATCTTTTGTAGGTCCTTTCCTCACCTAATACTTTAATTTCATCCTCAATAGATTAATTGCAGAGCTAAGAACAAAAATTGCACTAAATATTTTTTGAATGTAGTGTCTTTAGAAACCTTTATTCACATACCTTTAATATATAAATATTCTTTCAATCCTTCCTTTAAAATACTAATGTTTAGGATTGGTGTGTAGAGTTTCCTTTTGATCCATATGTTTGCCTTAGTTTCAAAGATTTTAGAGGATAGATAGTTATTCAAGTGCATCACCAAAGGTAAAGTAGGTTTCATTTTTAGTTTGTTCCTTTACCTTTTCACCCCAAAACTTAGTAGTTTAGTACATAGTGAATAGCAATATATTCAGAAGAGCTAGCCTCATGAAAATCTAGAGGTCTGATCTAGAAATAGGCATTCCACAGTCTTAAATCATTCCCATGTTAGTCTAGGTATGACTCAGAATTGATCTATATTAGGTGTTATCTAGATAAAAAAATAGTTCTGGCATGCCTAGTGGGACCATTTATTCACACAAAGTGAATTATTTTTAGATTTGCATACTTTTCATGGGCCTAAGAGTTGTCACAAGATCCTCTATAAAATGGAAAGAAGTAGTTTTCACTGAGTTATCTTTCCAATCATCAAATAAGAAGAAATCCTCTCAATCAAATCTAAATTATACACCTCATATTTCCCCTATTATTGCAAAAAATCCTCCTGTTCAAGCCAATATTATTTAGCCAAACATTATTATAAATCTCATACCTTAGATCATTATTCCCAAAAGGCAATACTTTATTCCATTCAATGGTGGTAGTCCTCTAAATATTACTCAATTGGATGATATTCCATATTTTACTTTGAAGGATCTTCCTTATTTTACAAGAAAAAATCTAGTTACTCTTATAGAACATATTACAGATATTATTAAACTTTGTTCACTACATCAATTTAGTGATACAAACAATTCCATAGATTTGAATTTATAATGAATACCTAAAATAAAATTAGACTAAGATGCTTGGCATGATCTCATGTAGTTATGTGGTTTCATGACTATGGAACTTTCAACATTAATCTACATTTTAGATTTAATGAAGTCATGACATACAACATGATCTCATTTAGTTAGAACACCAAAATCTTAATAGTCAGAATAGTCATTGATAGCCTATGAAACTTAGGAAAATGAATAAAATTAATCAATAATACTTAAAATGTAAATTGTATAACTGGGAAACTTGATAAGTAATTATTAGCTAGGTTAGTCAAAAAAATCAAAAATAAAGACCAAACCAAATTAATATATAGATTTCAAGCCAAAATTATTATAATAAAAAGTGAATAAAAGAATTTAAGATTTAGTATGAAATCATTTTAGGGTAAATTCATGTGTTGATATGAACTAGAAAGAGTATTTTTTGACAAGTGGATATGTATTTGATATTTTGAAAATTGGGCATGTTCATCACAACAAGTTCCTTTTTATACACCTAGGAATATGAAGACTAGCCCATAGAAACTAAGAGATGATCATCAATTTTTTTAAAATCAACCAATAAATTATCTGAGTAATTACAATAGATATATCATTTGGACATGAGGTTATATGCATTAAATTTCAAGTAATACCTAATGATGTGAGCTATTATAGTTTAGGTTCGTGGCTTCGGATTCTTAATATGGAGGACTCCAATCTACAATACATATATTCTTGAATTAAATACATGAGGTAATTTCATACATATCTAATGAAATTAATTCACCATTTATATTTTTAAAATTGGTTTAACCTTGAAAAAAAATTGGTCCACATTATTACAAACTAAACTAACCAATATGGCATCTTAATGATGTATTATAATAGAACATATGGATTTTTTTGAATTATTTGAATATGTTAAAATTTAAAAATATATTTAAAATAGTGATTATAAATTTGATAGAATAAATGAGATGTTTCCTGACCTAGGTTTTACACCAATCAGACCTATGTAATATATAAATTATATGAGTGTATTTGATGTTGGAATAATGTATATTACTCCTAAATATTATGGAAGACCATTTCAACCATCACTTACTATTGAATAGAACTCAAGTAATATTTTTTTTTCATATGGTATATAATTGATATAGTACAAAAAAATAAAATAAAATCCTAACCTTGTTTAAAATACTTTATAAAAAATGGATTTGAATTTAAATATGCATAAAAAATTAATATAGTGGTCAATGCTTAGGTAACATTGTGTAATTAATAATAAATCCTATTATTTAAAATTACCATAAATACAAGAGCATTGAATATACTTAAGGTAAATAAATGATTCAAATTAGTGATTTAATTTAATATATACCTTTTGAATTGGATAATGGATAAATAGTGTATTTATTAAAAATATGATTAAATGTATAAAATGGTAGAAGACCATACTAGATCTAATATACACAAAATTATATTTTATTACTATTGTAAATAGATTTATATGTTAGTACATGAAATATTAAGTGATGTTATTATTTAAAGTTTTATTAATGTTATTCTTATGTGTGTATGAGTAGTATTAAAAAATCCCCCTTAGAAGAAGATTTAGTTGTCTAGAATAATAAGACTTGAATCCTTCCTTTTAGGAGATGAATAACACATGTATATTTATTTTTTATTAATACAATTAATTTATTTTTCTATGTGTAATCTTTGACCAAGAATATCATCAGTATCAAAGTAGGTTTCTTGTGAAAGTAATATGATGATTTCATTTCAATGGGGAAAATCAATCTACTTAGTTTATATGTGCATTGTAGTCTCTAAGAGTTTTTTCTTAATTATTATTAAGGATTTAGAGATATAGTTTTAGTAAAATGTAAGGTTAGTTTCTGTAAATAGAAAGTATTTTAGATGATTTGATACTTTCATGCATGTATAGTTTGTCAAGGACCAAGTAATCCTAAATTAATTATTAATTGTTGATTTTTATTAAGGCTATATAAATCATAATATATTTCTATGCCCATATTTATTTAAAAATACTTGATATATATTTGTATGGGATCTATTAGTAGTGATGCATGATAAATCCTTGACCACATTATGTAGAAGTGATATGTTGGTGAACCATCACTCCTTCATGTGCTTTATGTTAACATGGGAATTCATTAATTGTTGTATCCTTAATAATTTTTTGTATGCATTTTATAAAAATAATTCATGACATGAAATTTATAGAATTATTTTTTATCCTTTAAAAATTGTATACTCATGAAAAATATTAGTTAATAGAGAGAATTCTATGCATCTACCAATCCATGTGTTAGATAACCTTTGTGTTGGTAATATTTATGACAATCCACCATCTCTATATGCATTTACATGCCCCATTTAATTCATTGTAAGATTAAATTCACATGTATTTCTACCTACTTTTACATAAGTTTTCATGCAATATCAAATAATTCCATGTATGGCATATACTTTTGAATTTTTATGTTATCCTTTCAAATTTATAGTATCACTTATATTATGTCATTGTATTAAGGTTTTATTTGATATTTATTTTTTAATTTATATTTTAGTTTTTAATTAGTATAATATAGTGATATCTAGTTTTATATATTTTTTTAAAGTGTTTAATACAATTTGACAATGATGAAATGTTAGGTTAATATAGTTTATGTTTATGGTCCTTTCAATATTGATTTTTTGAGATCATTGATAATTTAATTTAGTATGATGTTAATTACTGACCAAATTTGACCCTGCAAGTCAAATTTGGACCCTTATACGTAAAAAAATGATTTTTAGGTGATTTAGGGGTCTAATATATATTAATTAAGGTGTATTATAGGTCATTTAGTGTGATTTAGTGTTATATTAGCCTTGGTCATTAGTCATTTTAGTCCTTTTACCATTTTGAGTCATTTTAATGTCAAAAAGGGGCATTTAATGACTTCTAGGTCCCCATAAGGAAGTTTTAATGTGTAATATGTATGATTTCATGTTTCATGTGTCTTATTATTCCTTAATAAACTACTTAGAACTGAAATTTAGAGGTTCTTTAGAAGAAAGAGCAATTTTCTTAGGAAAAGAGAAGAGTTTGACACTTGTACGGCTTATGGGAGAAGGTGACACATGAGATAATGACATGAGATGAATATGTATCTTAATAAATCTCAATTAAAAATTTTAAATTATATTTAAGTTCCAAAATTGGGCTAAAACTATTCTCTTGTTTTAACTTTCTAGACACACAAAACCAATCAACAACTTTATGCTTGGTACTGATAGTTGGAGAACTTTTAGGTAAAATGCCTTTTTGAGGAGAAATTAAACTAAAATAGATTAATTTTAATAAAAATATATTTATTTTTGATTTATTAACCATCCTCATGAAGTTGACTTTGTTTTTTTGCTTTCCAATCTATGCACCCTATAGGTTTTTATTTGGTTTGGAAATTTTCATACAATCCAATTGGTCATGTTGTTTAAAAATTATTTTTAGTTTATAATAATAATATATCCATTATTTTTTTCATTTTTCATTATGTTTTTATTGAAAAATTAGCTTAGGTTTCAAGTAAAGACACTTTTCTATATAACAGGCAAGGTTTCACCATTTGCAAGATTCTCATGATTTGGCAATGGATATAGGGGGTTGTGATAAGTTCATTTATATGTTTTAAAATATTTAATGATTTATTTTACCTTAAAAATTAATAATATAAATCAATATTCATAGTTTTCAAGTTCATATGCCACACAAATAGTCACTTGTTATCCTTACTTGCTCTGTAATAGTTGTTTGCAAGAGATTTTATGTTGGAATAGATGTTTTGGATCTTGTATTAATACCTCCTTAATATAATCATACATTTAATTAATTTATAAAGAGAATAATAAAATTCATGATACCATTTATCAATATACATTGTTCAAATTTTGTCCATTACCTAAACTCATAGTCTCTTGCCATTAAAATGCATGTACAGGTGCTATCATAAAGAGAAATCATGTTGGGATGGAGCATCTGAGTTTGATATGGTTATATAAAATGAGTAGATTAAATTTTAAATCTTATATATATGTTAAAACACATTTTAAATTCAAATTTAACATTCACTACCTGCTATCTTATATTACTACTTGTACCTTGAAAATGGCCACCTATAGGTGGTGCTAATAGAGAACAAATACTAAGATAGAGTTTTGGACCTTATCTTAGGTATTTCATGATATAGGATTTTTGTTTTTAAATTTTTTAAGGATATAAAATTCAATTTAAGGTCTTCCCCCATGTCCACTTCCCATCCTCATCTTCGCATCTTGTAAGTTAGCATAACCACCTATAAGTGTTAATAGGAAACCAAATAGACATATAGAAAGGTTGAAGTAAGAGATGGAAATTTTATTTATATCCTAGTAGGTTATTTAGGCATTTAAAAGCCTATTTTTAGGATTAATCTTTCAAATTTAATTGTAAACTATGATCAAAGGATTCAAGGACTGAGTTTAGGGATCAAATCCCCAAAACAAGAAAATAAAGTCCTAAAGCCATTTTATCATGGTTTTATAACATGGTTATCAATAGTTTTGGGGCATATAAATGATAAAAACGTGTATATATCACATATAAGATTAAATTTTCAAAGTTTTAGGATAAATTACTAAGGGAGGATGGTGGTTATAGGGCTAGAAGTTTTATTTTCATGCACTAAACCTACGCGGTGATCACTTACAGGTCTGAGTCCCAAAAAAGCCTTTTCCACCTAGGTTGGTAGTATTGGGCCATGTATTTAAATTTTAATGGTCCTATATGGTTTAAAATAGAATTAATGGCATAAAAATAATAAAATTATGAGGATATACTATATTTTTCTTCCCATATACACCTATAGGCTTCTCTTGCCTAAGAAGTTGACCTATAGTTGGTTGTAAAGTTGCTACAAATGCATAATAAGATATTGAACATGAAACCTATGAATATGGAGATACATATGAGATAATAAATTTATTCATAAATACATAAAATAATATAAAATATAATAACACATTTTCCAATGTAAAATTCACACCTACAAGCCCTAATGGCTCCAACACAGTTAGATATAAGTGATTATATGATGACAATGACTTAGTTGAGGGCTATTATAAGTATTTGACATAGAAAATTTATAGAATGGGTGACTAAAGGAACCATGGGATGTATTTTATGGGTTAAATAAGACCCCATATCATTTTAATTATCTCCAAGAATGTAATTTTCACCTACAAGCAAGGGAAACATACAAATAGGGTTAGCTTACCATTCAGGCTTGACTAAGTAAGAAAAGGTTTCAAGATGAAATAATAGAATATGAGAGTTATAAAAAAATTTAAATTTTATAATCATGGTGTAAAAAATCTCAAATAACCTTATTATATTATAAAAATAAGATATAGGGCTCTAATCATGCATACTCAATCCACATCAAAACACTGTGCACAATTCTCTTTTGCACAAGTCTATTTTGGATCTTGAGAGAGTTTAGGGGTAAAATGAAATATTTAAGGGATTAAAAATGGTAAATAACATCCTTATGACTTAATTAATCCCAAAAAAACTTCAATTTTTCTAAGTAGATAGGGGAATTACCCTTTATTTTATCTAAAATAAAGGGCACTTCCCTTTATGCATAAACTACCAAGTTGGAGAAGATGGGTGAGAAGGGTAGAAAAAAATATATAAATACACTTCAATAAGGTGGGATATGTTTAAATACACATAATAAAACATTATAATAATCCCATATCAATATTAAAATTAACAAGATGACTTAGACTCTCAAGTATGTAGGTAGGCTTATATAGGCAATGTTTAGGCCTAGATACCAAATGGAGAGCCATTTACACTTATACCTTAATATTATATTTATAATAAATTTTATAATTATTTTAGGGTCATTATAGGTGTTTTAAATCCTTAAATTTGTATAAAAAACATGAGGAACTCATTTTGAGCTTGCAAACAACACTAGGCCTGCAGGAAAAAGAAAAAGGAGCTTGATAAGACAACTTTAAGTTCTTGTATCTCCATTTGTGATTTACATGGAGATAGAATAAATTTTTATATTTTGGAGATGGTTGTAATAAAACTTTTTATGTCATTGGATTGGAATTTCAATGTCACATCTACATGAATAAAGCTTAAGAGGTCAAAAGTAGATTAAACCCTTATAAACCTTGTTTATTAACCCAATGAAGGAAATAAATATGGAAATATATTATAATGAATTATTTTTACCATGAAAGTGATTTAAAATTTTAGAGAAGTATTTTAGACTCCTCATCCTTTTGAGTTGTATGGAACTGTACACGTGGAGGATAAAATAAGGTACTTTTGACTATTTTGTGTGTTGTGAAGGTTCTAGGAGGTTCCAAGAGATGAAAATTACATGTAAGGGAAGCTTAATACTTTATATAACTCAAAATTTCAATTTAATTCCTTTTAAAAACTCTTTAGTGCCTCAACTAGCTACTTCATCTCAGTGAATCAAAACTAGCATAGTGACCAAGCTAGTGAGAAGGGTGGAAAAATTCAAGTGAGATGATTTTAAGGTATGCCTGATGCTTATAAGGCCATGTAAGGTCTTATAAAGTTTCATAAAATACATTGTATTAAATTTCATGGAAAATTGATGCTTTTTGGAAGCTAAGTGTGAAAGGTGTGTGGAAGAGGAGTTTTTTTAGACTATAGATGGTGATGGCTTGTTACCAGATGATTCCAGATATCCAAAACTACAACCAATTCATGGAGATTAATGTATGTAAAAATTAACATTCATTAAAATACTCATACCTATCCCTAGTAAATTTTGGGATGCTCAAACAAAGGTGAATCATGAAGGTAGTTTTTAAAGCCAGAATGAAAACTTCCATACCACTTTTCATGAATTTCATGACTTGGGGTGACACTTGTGATTTATAAACTTACATGGTTCATTTCACTTGTTATTTTAATGCATATTTAACTCCTTTTCTTATATTTACAAGTGTATTTATGACCTTTGGACTTCTCTCTTCTCCTATCTCTCTCGAGTTCAATAAGAACTAGTTATTTTGGCCTTTGTAACTTTTGAGCCACCTAAGTAAGGTGAAACCCTTCTCATTTGTATACCTTGGATCAATAAATACTACTGATATTCACCTCTTCCATGACTATTAATAGTGTTTTTTACTTTAATGATTAATCTTGTTTAGTGATAACTCTTGTTTCCTTAGCATGTTGTTTCAATCTCTCACCGATTTTTAGTTGATAAGCTTCTTCTTCTAGGGAATGTGAAGTGTTTTATGATGTGTCAGGGTTGAGTGAGTTATTATATTTAAATAGTGACATTATATGCCTATTTTATAGTCCACCTAGCCTAAACATTCATCACAACCTCATAATGTAATATTGATATGAGAAGATGCAGATTGGAGAAGTGTATGTTTGGTTAATCCTTTGTTATCATGTGTAACATGTTGATCATTAGAATTCATCAAATTATTTTTTTATCACCTCCCTTATAATAGTTTTCTTTCAATTTTTTCTCTCCCTTTCCCTCATAATGTTTATATTTAGTAGTGACCCAAAGTGGTACATCAAGGGAGCTAGCCCTATCTAGAGATTCACCTCATTCTTAGACTCACTCATAGTCTAGAGGTGTTTTAATTATTCCACTTTGATGAAGAGAGATGATACATCTCCTTAAAGGGTGAAAATCTAAGTGATAAGAATTTTTCTCATACTTGGTGGGATTCTTAGTCCAAGAAGTTAAATTTTTTTTGGTGTTATCTTTCAACATATTAGCCTTTAGAGGCAACTATCTAAGCATCAATGGTGACTCTAAAGTTACATCAGTTTGTCAAGTAGCCTAGTTATTCCTTTTGAGGATTGTTGATAACCATTCCTTATGTTCTTATTTCCTAATTAATTTCCATGGGTGACCTTGGTGTTGATTACTATTTTACACAAGTTGGTGAGACATTTCAAACTTATGGCATTCCACAGCAACCTTTATGTGAATATTAATTGCCTTGTCATGATCCCTATCAACTCTAACATGAATATTATTAGCCTTGGCATGAAGTTTATCAGACCTATAACTAGCCTTATTAATATATTAATCCTCCTGGTCAACCTATTCACTTCTCAAGTCAATCCATTTCCACTTTTAAGTAAACTCTTTTGGTCTATGAGAAGTACGTATTAGATATTGACACACAAATGGGACCTAGTCTAGATATTCCTAGTCATTTCATTTATAAGGTGAGAGATTATTAGAGCTGGTCAAAAGAGAGACAAAACAAGTGAGATGCTAGATGTGAGTGGCCTAGTTTCATCTTTTGAAGATAGGCTAAAAATTCATGAGAATCAGCCTCACCAAACCTATCAACCTTCATATCCACTTCATGAAGATTGATATCAGTCTTAAATTATTCCTACACATGAACCCAATCAAGCTCATCAAATCCATCCTTTGCCCTATTAATTAGAAGAGAGAGTTGAAAAGAGAAGCCTTATTTTTGAATAAAATCTTGCTATGTAGATTGAGTTGGTTAATATAAAAATCTAACATTCCATATCATCAATAAATGAGGTGGAATTTAAGCCCTCATTGTCCTCTCTAGTTACATCCCCACCTTAAAAAGTGAGCTATAGATATGATATTCCAAGATGGAGACAAGGTGGAGAGTATAAGCCTAAGGAGATCCCAAGTTTATTGAACACTTCATCCACTCCTCAAAGTTCATCACTACCTAGATAATATAATCCTAATCCTAAAATCCTAAGCTATAATAAGATAGTGGAGTCATGGGGAATGAAAACTGATAAAGGCCTTGATAAAAAGTGTGAAGTTGAGAATGAAATTGATCATATGTAAGCCCCTTGCACCCTTCCTCAAGATACTCCTTATCTTCCATGTCAACCCTTTTTCACTCCTTATCCTCATGATGATTCCTATAAAATTTAAGAGATAATTTTTCAAGAGAACTTAACCAATCAAATTTAAGAGTTAGAGTCAAGGATGAAATTTATAAGTCAAAGTGTGATGGAAGGTTTAGACCCAAAAGAAGATCCTATGCCTAAACACACCCCATATAACCTCACTCAATAAAGTTTTCAATAAAAATTAGATGTGAATGAAGTTATTATCAAATGGAATGAATAAAACTAAGCAATTTTATCCCAAGGTCTACCTACCCTTCCTCAAGAACTCCCAAAACAATCCCCTACAATAGATTCTCAATCTAATTTTGAGTCTTATGTTCCACCTCCACTAGCTAGTTCATCTTGTCCTCACCCTATCAACCTTTGCCTTAATGGAACTATGATGTGGGAACCTAAATAAGAGCATGTGCTTGAGTAAAATTAATAACTCTTGATTGAAAAATGTGTAGCTCCTTGGTAACCTCATTGGGATAAGTCACTTGATTTCAAGATGCCTAGTCTTGGCATCATTAAGAAGGAGATGGAGATTAAATATATTACAACCATTGAGAATAAACATTATATTATGATAATTGAGATGAAATTTGAGAGACCTCATGAGGTCCTAAGTATTTAAAAAGAGGTGAGTCTTTGTGTTGAGTCTTCCTGTTTGGTTGATAATGAATAATGCCTTCCTTAGGTCAAAGAAGATATCTTACATGAAGTCCTTTTGGATTCCAAATAATATTATGGAGTTTATATTGTTGTTCACCTTCATGATGTTGATAAAAAAGAAGATGAGGACTTGTGGTAGTAGTTTGAAATCATTTGCAATTATTTTGAGTCTCTTAAGGTGTCTACAAATTCCTTAGAGCTAATTACAAGTAATGGTAAGCAAGATGACATTTTCTAAAATGACATAAATGTGCAAGAGAAAATTTTACCTCAGACTTTTTAGGTTAGGACAAGATTATATTATCCTAAATCTTCCAAAGAACAAGAAACCATTCCTCTTAACATCATGCCTATAAAGAAGATGCAAGTTGATCATGAGATGAAGAGTGGGCAGCAATATGAGGTATGTGCACAAGTCCAAGAGGAATAATTTTACATTGGAGACCTATTTTAATATGGTCTACTTTAAATCATATAAAGTGAAGTGAAAAGAAGTAGGTCTGATCTATCAAGTGTTCAATCCAAAGAGCAACATGCTTGGCACCATGATTCATCTCATGAAAAAGGAGATGGAAGAAACATTCCTTTTGATCCTAGAAAGGAAGGTATGATTATTTTTTAATTATATATAGTTATTTTATTCCTAATTTCCTATATAATTTAAGCACATGTGTGTCTTGTTAGTATGTTTTTTTTGCTTTGTATGTGGCCTTTATTTTATGTGGTTCAGGTAGTCAATTGGTCTTATTTTGATCTAGATTATGGTAAATGGTCAAATGTCTCCTTGTTTTATTATATACTTTAGATGACTCCCTAATCCTAATGGACTGATAAGGCTATTGGTATAGTTAGTATAACATGCAAATTACCCTTATGAGTCACCTAGTTAGTATAGGTCTACTTAGTAATGGGAGTTGTTCATATGGTTATGATCACATTTATGCCTAGATCTTATGTAATAAATTAAATTTCATGAAATGAAGTGCATCAAAATATATGAAAGTGAAAATTTGGGATCTCAAACATTTTGATAGTGTTTTCTCATACTTAGCCAAATTTGTAATGTGGTAAGAAAAGTTGAGTAGGCACTTTGATGGTGGAATATTTCACTTGTCTGGATATTTAAAGAGAAGGTGATCATATGGGTTTTTTCATTTTTATTCCTAGTTTATTTGTGTTAAATTTGAGGTCAATATTTGAAGTGAATCAAAAGGTATACATGTGCAAATTTGGCCTTCAAGACAATTCTTGACATAATTGGCTCTGTGATAGATAAATCTGAAGAGGCATTATAATGTTATTATATTACACATGTGTGAGGGTTTCATGAGTATATTGATACATGGTTGTATTATCATATATGAGGATATCATATGGTCCAATTTTGATAACTAGTGAATGAGAAAAGAAAAATATATGATTGTGTAAAGTTGGCCTTCTATGTAGATAAGCAAGGTTCCCATACAGTCAAATTTCCACAATGTAAAGTTTGAGAGACATTGATAGAATGAATTTACTACAAGATGTTAGGATTTTATTATATAAGGATAAGTGTTTGATTATTAACATTGATTAGATATAAATATCAAGCTTCTTCCAAGGATCAATAGTTCACAAGAGTTTGTACATCTAGATCTATAGTGCATAATAAGTCAAATGGGTCAAATGTTTGATGATTATATTGAGTAGAGATCAATTTCATTATAAAAAGATCAATGGAGCATGTTCATTATAAGATGTATATAAGTATAGAGATGAGGACAAGTGTTTTATGGTTAACATCACGTAGAGATAAATACCGAGCTACACATAGGAGATCAACAAAATGCATTAAGTCAAATAGTCAAGATGAAGATCCAATGATGAGAATTGAAAGTTAAAGGTAAAGTTACTTAAAATAATATAAATGGTATGTGATTCCTATAATAATCAAGGACATTATATATGATCAAAGTGACCAAGGTATTACTGTGACTGTTTGCATTTAAATATTTGAATTCACCAAAAAAAAATAGTGCTATATATTTTGGCTATATCTTTCAATCTATGTAGAATTTACTCATGGTGTAAAAACATAACCTATATAGGACTCTAAGGTAAATCTATAAAATATAAATTTGAAGATCTAAAAATGTGTATAGTAAAATTTATGAAGGTTCAAAGTTGATTATGTTCTACAAGTAACCTAAGAAGGGTATTTGAGCTCATTTTTATGTTGTTTCAATATCTCATAATGAATTAGCTATTGGATCATGTTTAAAACTCCATTAAGATAATCTATGTGAATTAATAAGGTTTGAAAATTTGTATATACTATGAACAAAGATTAATAAGTTGACTTTATATTCATTCATAATGTTCTGGTATACCAAGTTAGTGTTTAAGTTATTTGAGCATACACAGAGGTGAGTAGAGTTGATTGTGATAATTTGAGGATGTCTAAAAAGACATAGGGAGTGGAAACATGTAATTAAAAGTGGTATTATTATTTTTTTCACTTGATTAAGTGATCAATGAGTGAATATGTCTCTATGAGACCTATAAGGGATACAAGGGCCTATTTTATAGGTGTAGCTACTTAAGGGTGACCCATGAGAGCTATGGCCAACATATGTGGATGGTATTGAGTTGTGTCTCAATGAGATAGATGAATTAATTATTAAGGCATGCCTTTTAGCTGATTTAGATGTATATAATCATGATTTATCTATATATATTTAAATGAGACGATTTCTAGACTAGTGAGAGATTTAAAAGAGGCTTGTATGTGTGAATTATGGAACAAAGGAGATGTAGAGAACCCAGTAGATGATTTAATATGAAGATTAGATTAAGGACTATTTTTATGACCTATAGGTCATTATTTTATTGGTATAATAGTGCCATTATTGTTTAAGTATGAGCAAAGGTGAATATTGATAATCAAAGGTCCATCATCAAGTGTTGAAGAAATTATTTCAAAGGTAAATGTGTTCATAGGTGTTGTTGTGGAATCTTAGCATCTAAGGGGGTTGCACCCTCCTTACAAGGTTAAACTTTCTAAGGGTCTAGTTATTGTTGCATCTCAGCTAGACAGGTGTGGTAGCACCTTGTGGAATTGTAGTCTCATTAAATAATGGATTATAGTTCCTTGATTAGTTGTATCTAGTATAAATTGGTTCTTGTTATTATAGGATAATAATCTAATCATAGGTCTTAGTGGGTTTTATTCTCCAAGAGGGTTTCCCACATATTTCATGTGTTATGTGCTTAATCTTTCATTATCTCTCTTGTTCATTATTTTGAATGATGTGTATGCTTTATGAATGCTTGTGGTAATAGATTAAGAGTTTATAAGGATTGAAATTAAAGTTAGAATATTTAAGCTCACTGATTAACTCCCCCCTCTCAATGATTATACCTCTAATAATTGGTATCAAAGTAGGTCCTTTGGTAAAGGATTGACAACTTGAAGGTGATCCAAGGTACAATATGGGTAGTCATAAACGAAGTTTCTCTACTAAGCAAGAATTAATGTTCAATGGATCCAATTATGCTTTTTGGAGTACAAGAATGAGGACATACATTATGTACCTAGGTTTTGATGTATGTAAATATGTTGTTGATAGTTATATTTGTCCTACTAATCTATCTAGTGTTGAAGATAAGAAGATATTTGAGAATAGTTCTAATGCAATAAATCTCATCACATGTGGTCTTATAGAGACTAAGTTTAACAAGGTAACCCATTATAAATATGCTAAAGAGATATGTGATAAGATGTAAATAATTTATGAAGGAGATTCAAAGGTTAAGCTTATTAAGTTGTAGACTCATAGAAGGCAATTTAAAAGTCTCAAGATGAAGGAAAAAGATTTTGCGACATCCTTTTTACAAAGAGTTGATGAGTTTGTGAACATCATCAGAGGTCTTACAGAGAACCTTGAAGAGGATATTATAGTTCAAAAGGTATTAAGGTATTTATCTCTCAAGTTTTATCCAAAATTATCTCCTATATAAGAATGTCATGACCTTACTTAGTTGAATATTGATCAATTGCATGGCACCCTTACTACATATGAGATGATAGTAAATGATGATATACCACCAAAGAAGGAAAAAAAATTCAAGATAGAGATGAATCCTAAGAATAATTTCCAAGGTAAGAAAACCAAAGAGGATGACATATCTGACATTGATGAGGATGAACTAATTGCTTTGATTACTAAGAAATTCAACATAGGCTCAAGAAAGTATAAGAGTAAACTACCCTTCAAATGTTTCAACTATGGAGAGATAGGACATTTTTCACATAAGTGCCCTCATAATCATGAGAATAATGGTGATGAAGATCATGGTGAAGTCCAAGATGAAGACAAGAAGACATACATGAAGAAAGGATTCATAAAGTATAACAATAAGAAGTCCCTTAAGAACAATAAGAGTCTCTACACCAAATAAGATTGTAGCTCTTCAAATGAGAGTGAAAAAAATTACTTAAAATATGATCATGAAGATGATGGTTCTATTGAAGATGAAACTCATTTCAAGGTTGAGGAAGGAAGTTGCTCACATCAAAAGGAATATACTTGGAGTGATTCATATGATGATGAAGATGAGATGGACTATGAGACTGCATTGACAAATGCTCTTGAATAACTAAAGATTGAGAAGAAGATCAATAACAAGATGAAGTCTCAACTCAAAGACTATGAGGAAAAATTTATTGTGTATGAAGTAAGATTGAATAAAGACACCAAGGAGCATGAAGATATGGTCAAGCATCTTAGTTGTCAATTGGAAATCCTGTATACAAGCATAAAAGCTAAATAAGATGAATGTTTAAGATATGTTTTTAAAAATGAGTCTTTGAAATCTTATTTAGAGAAGACATCTAGTAAGGTGAATACATTTGTGAGTTTTGAAAAGAGCTCATGTGATCTAGACAATATTCTAAGTGGTCAAAAGTATTACAGTGATAAAACTAGTCTTGTATGGGAATAAGATAAAAAGAATGTAACTTAAGACAAGATGAAGAATAATGGGAACTAGGACAACCATAATTTGAAGACAAATAAAATTAGATAGCCAAATGCCATGAGGTATACAAGATTTGATGGTTATTATTACACATGTAATAAATTTGGGCATAGAGCTAGAGAATGCAAGAGACCTATTATAAATGAGTTTTCATGGGACTAATATGGGGGTCATTAGTTAAAATAAATGAGAAAAATTAGGTTATTCAAATATCATGATGTGGGACACTTTACAAACCATTATTCACATAAGATTAGACAAAGTGAGTCCTCTCCAAAAAGAGGAGGTTATTTTATTTGTTATGACAAAGGACACATTACAAGTTTCTATCCAAACATGATAAGACAAACTATGTTTCCATCAAAAAGTATGGTGTGTTACAATTATAAATAGAGAGGTCACATTGCCAGGTTCTGTAAGCAAAGGTATATAAGTTAGAATAGGTCTAATTAGGCTTCTAGAGTGCAGGGAAGAAGGTAAGTCAACTCATGGAAGCAAAATATGGTATGTATGAGTCAAGATGATATTGTAGGTCCAAATAATCTATTTTATATGGTGTAGAATGATCTATAAGTTTAAAAGTGCCAAGGGCTCTCATTGTCTACTCATGTTGAGAATGAATAAATCAAAATCAAGGAGAAGACCAAGATACTAGTTGAGGCTAGTCCTGAGGTGTGTGTGGATCCAAGTGAACATCATGTTGTTGTTAAGAATGTATCATTAAAATAACATCAATTATCTATGCATAATTATAAGGTTCCAAAATTTAAGGTGGATTCTTCATATGAAAAGGTATGTCAAGATTCTTTGTTGTCTCCATGTATTGTCAATCCAATCATAGAAGAAAAGGAGAATGTTTTAGTGGTTGAGCATGTTACCTATCTTAAGCCTAAGAAGAAGAATAATAACTACAAGTATCAGATGACCAAGGAGGAGAAGAAATATGAGAAGTTGTGTGAAACTCCTTATTTCACATTATTCTAGGTCATTGTGAAGTAGGATCTCTCTACCTATGGTTCTTAGGAGACATTTTTTCTATGGAGAAGTAAGTTTGAGTGTTGAAGATTATATTTCCAATATAAAAATAGACTTGTGTTGATCTTAAAATGTCTTTGGTTAATGGGGAGGAACAAGTTCATGATCTTTCCCTAGAGGTTTGTGAAGGAGCTATTTTGCAGGGCCAAAATGGGTATTTTTAGATGGCATAATGAGTTTGGTGTAATGTCGAGCAGAATTTGGTGATTAAAAAGGTCTATGCACTTATTTGTGATGTTCTATAGGTTGTTTTTTAGTCTAAATGTATGTTAAAATAAATTTGAAGTTTTTTGAGGGCTCTTGGTTTTCTCAGTTTTTGGCTTAAAGGCAAGCAGGCCTAAAATGGGTTATAGAAATTCAATACTCCCAAACGTGTGAAGGCTCAAATCTTGGTCCATAACTGTGTGATGGGTATCTCTAGGTGTGCAAGAATTTTTAGAGGTGTGAATTATCCATAAGGAGGTTTTTTGATCTTATTTATTTTGAGATTTTAAGGTTTTGGGCTATGCTAAAAAAGTGGTTTTATTTGTGAATTCTGGTCTAAGGCTTCTTAATAGGTTTAATGGGCCAAATGAATTATTAAATCAAGCTTTAAATAGGTTTAAAGGTTTGTGGTTCTCAAGTTATTCAAATTTTTGACAAGTTGGAGGCCTAATTGGTAAGTTGGTATTTGAAAGAAGTATATTCAATAAAATGATCTAGATATTTAAAATTTTTGTTATTGAGGGGGAATATGAGAGTGCTGTAGATATGAAGTTTTAGATCTTTATTGTGTGTCTTGTAAAATTTTTAGGCTCTACAAGTTCTAGATAGGGATACAAGGAGACTACACATGTCTAGTGAGAATAAGACTATTTTTTTTCAATTTATCCAAAATAAAAAGGCATGAGTATTTCAAAGAGAGTTATTAGGTTGTATTAGAGTATGTTTCTTGATTGGTGAGTGGCATGAAGTTTAGTTGATGGTCCTTGAGTTAGTTTGAGAGAGAAGGCTAGTAAATATGTATGGTGATTATTCATGGTATATAGAGATGTGAAGATGCTCAAGTGGTGAAATGGCTCAAGAATATTAGGGGGAGTCCCTCTCAAATATTTCCTGGTGAGTTCCATCAAATTTTAGTATCTTATATGTTCTTTATTCATTGACTACAATGCTTGGTTGAAGAGAGAGTTGACATGGAGCAAGAGGAAGTTTATCAATGAAAAAAGAGTTAGGCTCAAGGTAATGGGGATTTTGTATCATATCTACAAGATGGTCTTCTCCTATTTGTAGTATTTTAAATTTATTAGGATCAGTTGGTGTTCACCTTGTCATTGTGTCAATGGGGGAGAAAGTTCCTATTGTGAAAGTGCTTGAAGAGAGAAAAGGAAGGTGAGTTGAATGACGTTTGCTGACATAAATGACAAAGGGGAATATTTTTGGAGAGTTTTAAATTATTTCATGGAGGTTTCTATGTGAGTGGATGAAGTTAATTGATAGTATATGTGACAATGACAAAGTGAGAAATATGTTTGTCCTAGTATGCTTAAAGTTGGCTTGGTTGATCTTTTGTTTTAGCATGGTTTGAGATGATTAGGGTTGAATATGGTGAGTTAAGGATGTGAAATGGGTAGTATCAGAAGTTAATAATTATTTGAGTGCTTGTGTACATGATTTTAATTCATCTGGTAGTCCATCATTGTCATCTAGACATTTTGGGTCTAGTGGCATAAAATCTGAGTAGGTAGTTTGATGATGTCACCATTTCTATGTGTGGATGAGTCAAGGGGAGTTGGTCATATGGTTGTGATTGAATTTTTTACTATATCTTATGTAATAAATTTAATATCATTTACCAAAGTTCATGAAAATATATGCATGTGCAAATTTGGGCTCTTAAGCATTTCGACAGTGTTTTCCCATACCTAGCCAAATTTACAATGTGGCAAGAAAAGTTGAGTAGGAATTTTGATGGTGGAATATATAACACATGTGGAAATTTAAATATAAGGTGATAATATGGGTTTTTTAAATTTTTTTCCTCATTTATTTTCACTAACTTTACGTTCAAGCACTAAAGCGCATCAAAAGATATGAATGTGCAAAGTTGGCCTTTTAGGCAGTTCTTGACATAGTTGGCTCTATGAAAGATAAATTAGAGGAGGAATTTTAATGTCATTAT